>LR990644.1:30233139-30265151 GCA_905147715.2 Xestia xanthographa | reverse complement strand
CGTTCCATTTAGCTAAATTAATGCCCATTTTCACATAACGCATAAACAAAAGGAAGCTGTTGAATTTTCAACTTTCGAATGCGTTACTGAGTGATTAAAATACCACAGCACTTTTTTAGACGGGTATTTGTGCGTCATCTAGTATTACACTTCTACCAAGTGAAAAAAAAGACACTGAGACTTGGATAAACACTATATTTTTACTGTACAGCTCGACGGTTACAAAAATACTAACTAAGTACAAAAACAGTCTTCGATTTACTCGACAGCTCTGTGTCTACGTTACCGAAGAGAGGGAAAGCGCGCCATATTTTAGCCAATAGGAGCACAAAGTTAATTCTTACTCTGAACTATTTGCTATAATTTTAATGGTTTTAAATTGAATTTAAGTACGTTAATTTATAAGTATTTCATTATTAAATAATATTTAATCAATTTATTAGCTTTTATTGAACTATAACACTTTCAAATGCCGGAACTTACTTAAATTCATATTGAATATTATTATTTAAATTGTAATTGCTTACACAAGTTATCCGTGAAGGCGGGAAAACAGAGAACTAAACTAACAATTGCGTATAAAATTATACATGGTTATACCAACGCCTCGGAATTAAATGCGGAGCTGTGTCAATTATTTGTTTCAAATAATTATATTCGCTCTAGGAAACATAAATTGTTTAATGTCCCATTTAGTCGTACTGTAGCTCGATCCACTTCCCCTGTACCGCGTATGCTTACGAACCTTAACGCTCTCGTGGAGACCAACCCTGGATTGGACTTGTTTGCTGATGAATGGAAGACGATAATGTATTGTTATAATGTTTGTGGTTCTGCGAGAAGACCGAGTAAAAGGATTAGGTATTTAATTTAGTGTTAATGGTTTTAAATACTGTACTAAATAAATGAATGTAACAAGGTTGACATCTTTATGCATTTTTCTTGACATGCAGCGTAAACTTAGACTGCATACTGTAGTGACATCGGGCATTAGTTCTTTAATTGTGTGAACTAACGTTTCCATTATATTAATTAATGCATTATGCTCTTTGTATGCTTTTAGTTGAAATCGCACTGCATTAGATAAAGTAATTAGTTCGTTTACCTCATTAGTGTAATAAGAATCTGAGACTGAATGTATCAAAGTCTAAATAAGTAAATGTAAGTCTTTAAATTGTAATAAGTCTAATTAAAATAAATAATATGTAAGTTCAGTTTAACCTTTATGTTGATAGTCGAAAAAAAAAATTATAGAACTGTCTACCTGATTTATTTTAGTATCATAGAACAGATAATTAATGGTGTCGATTCTATTGTGCACAAATTAAACTTAATTTAGGCTATTGCCATCTTTTTGTCTGTAATAAAACGAGAAAGAGACGGACGTAACTTAGAGCTGTCAAATTTAGTTGGAATTAATAGTTCTATACTAATGAAGGGTGCAATAAAAACATGTCGACTAAAAACAACCGTTAGCCGTGTGGTATCCGGCAGAGTAGAATAGCACCAACCCATTACACTCACGGGTGTCGTATAAGGCGACTAATGTCTGAGGCAGAACACCTTGCGCCTCCGTAGACCAGAGAATGGGCAGCAGCGTTTTCTGTCAGTCTTTCATCACTGCGATCTCCAATCCGCCTGCCAAGCGTGAAGATTACGGCAAATTCCTCCCATCATGGGAGAGGCTTATGTCCAGCAGTGGACGTTATGGGCTGTTGTAGTAGTAGTAGTAGACTAAAAACACGGTGAAGCACAAGGCATAAACTAGTTTGATATCTCTAACTTAGTTCATAGCTATAGCCGTCCTTTTGTCGCACTGCCTTTTAGTAAAAGCACTGATTTAATAAAGAAGGAGATATGCCCGTAAGACGAAAATGTACCACACGGCAACTACTACACATGCACTTCAGTAAAAGTAATGGATACGCAGTCGCGCACACACTCGCGTACAATACAAGAGAAATTCTTAGTGTGGGTTGCCCCACCCCAGCACCCCAGTTTAAAAAAGAAAAGGTGGAGGAGCTCGTGTCGATCGTTAGGTTAAGCCGTACTTGCCTAAGTTGGTCTGTGGATGGGTGACCAGCCAATACATACCGAATTTCCTCCGTGCCTCGGAAAGCACGTTAAGCCGTTGGTCCCGGCTGTCATTTGTAGATCTTTGACAGTCGTTAGGTAGTCAAAGGCCCAAAAAGTCTGACAACCAGTCTTACCAAGAGGTATCGTATTACCCGGTACTAACTGGGTTGTGGAGGTCAGATAGGCAGTCGCTCCATGTAAAATACTGATATTCAGCTGAATCCGGTAAAACTGGAAGCCGACCCCAACATAGTTGGGAAAAGGCTATACAGATGATGAGGGTGACGATAATCTAACAAGGTTAAAAGGAAAACAGAGCGGCCTTAATGCCTTAGTACTTAGTGGAGACATAAGATGACAGGTTTTCTCACGACTTTTTCCTCCACCATTTTCAGAGCTGCAGTGTTGAAGTAAATTACACAAGAAGAGAAGTTTAATCGCTTCATATAAACACGGTAACACTAAACTCCTAGTTCTAACTCCGACCAGGTACTAAAGTGAACTAAACATAAGTAGTAATAATGTACTCTTAGCTGCAGACACCTGGGCTCAATTTGGGCTGATGAGTGCAGTGTGCTTACGTGAGTACAGATTAGGAAACTTAGGAGCAGAGTCAGTGATAAATGATAAATTAAAAATGATGTTTATTTTGCAAGTAGGTTTTTACAAACACTTTTACACGACATTATTTTTAAAACTAGATGGGGCCGGAGTTTCGTACTTGACTACTCTGAGAAGAAACAGCCGAAACAAAGTCAGAGGTCATAGTCTCTTTTGAAGTCCAGACATAATCTTGCTCAATTCACATGAGGACTATGTAGATTAGTGTCTGAGATGGTCTTTTGAAGAAAGAACCACACAGATTTGAGTGGACCTGTCCAGTCAGTGCAAGCATTCGTCAGTTACCGTGTAGCTCGACTTATAACTCAAGGAGCTCAACGAAGGAACGTGATGGTTTCATACAAAACAATTTATCATCGTGTTTTGCTAAAGATAATAAAGATTATCACTCTTTCCGTCTGAGTAAAAGGCGGATTTATTAATTACTAGCTTCTGCCCGCGACTTCGTACGCGGATCCTGTTGCTTATGCCAGCGACAATGGGGTCGTCAAAATCGAAGACCTGAAACGTCTGATGTCGAATTTTAAGAGCCCGGGGATGGGAATACAACGGGATGCGCGAGACGATTCGAGACGTTCCAGATCTTTCATTTTTATAAGTCAACAGGAAATGCCCATCAGACTAAATATTTTTATAAGTCGACAGGAAATGCCCATCAGACTAAAAAACATGCTGAGACGTCATTCCTATGTGTTATGGTGTAGCTGGGCTTTTGGAGTTCCACAACAGGTGTTCCAGATCTTCAAATTTATTCTCTCAGCAGAAAATGCCCATCACGTGGAACAATTTTTGCTATGGTACCATTTTTGTATCTCTTATAGTTTTGCTGGTCTGTTGCGGTTCTGCATCAGGTGTTTATGTTTTTTCCAACATAAAACTCAATAGGAAATGCCCATCAGACCGAACAACTTTTGCTAAGACGTCATTCCTATATGTGTTATGGTGTAGCTGGGCTCTCGGAGTTCCACAACAGGTGTTCCAGATCTTCGATTTGTATAAGTCAACAGAGAGTGCTCATCAGATTGAACAACTTTTGCTAAAACGTCATTCCTATATATGTAAGTGTAGCTGGGCTCTTGGAGTTCCACATCAGGTGTTACAGATCTTCAAATTTATTCTCTCAGCAGAAAATGCCCATCACGTGGAACAATTTTTGCTATTGTACCATTTTTGTATCTCTTATAGTTCAGCTGGTCTGTTGTGGTTCTGCATCAGGTGTTCAAGTTTCCAAGATAAATTATAGCCTATATATTGCCCAGACTTAATACCTATACAACAAAAAAAAAATCATTCAAATCCGTCCAGTAGTTCCGAAGATTAGCGTGTACAAACAAACAGACAAACAGACATACAGACAAACAGACAGATTTTTTTTTTTTGGATTCGTGCTCTATTGCTGTTTCTAAACCCCCCTCAATTATTTCTTTTTTAATATATTCAATGTACAGACACAGTTTTTTTACTGTTTTATTATATGTATATAGATTGCAACAATAGGCGAGTATTTTTTTTTGTTCTATACCATACCTGGGAACCTTCTAGTTACGGAGGTATTGGGGTTCAAAGATTCGATTTTGTCACAAGTATAGAATGAAACCTAATTTAAAATATTATATTTTTCATGGAGGTTTGGGAACTCTTTTTGGAGTACTTTGGGAATAACCCATTTTAAATACAAGTTTTTAATGATATTTTATTATTATCCCATGCATATGTGCGTATCATGTCACACATGTTTATACCAATGATATTCTAACAAACAGATATGTTATACACCTACAAAACCACCGAAAAAAGTGTGCCGCGGGGGAGAGCCAGCTCACATACACGCAGTGACGCAGAATAAAGGAAAAACAGGCCAATTGACACGTTTTCGAGTCTTCACGATTGCGCGCTCATAACATATCTGTTTAATTAAATATCATTGTGTTTATACAAATAAATGCATCTTATCTTTCATGACCTCCATGACACTGAACAATTCAATGCATTCACCAGCACAATCTTTTAAGTGCGTTACGTTGAGTCTTACTTTACAGGTTTACACCGTGACACCAAAAAGAAAGACATGGGAATCTTTGCGTAATAGTACATTACTACAGCGGCCAGCAACAGGGTTTTGATAGACGAACGTGTAAATACACATACGGCCAAGGCTTGTATACCTAGTATTTTTTTCAAATAATGCGAGGAAATCAAATACAATTACTTTTCAAACAAACAACAATATTTTTTCTCGCGTTGAAGAGTTCGTTTGTTTTTTTCAATAAACCGCTTTCTATTTGCAAGCCAATTCGAAATTTAAATAAAACCTTTGATAAGTTACCTCCTTGCTTGCTATGTTTCAGAGTAAAAGATCGTTCCATTTTTAAATAACACGACAAATATGAGTTTACTATGTAATTTATTTGGCAGCTAAACACGACATATTATTATATGGATTTTCATACAAATTTAGCCGGCCGATGGTCGCATGTATCTGGCCAGTACAGCAATTTCGATTTATCTCGAAGAAGGTTGTCAAAATAATGCTCAAATTCTCAAGCATGTTTGAGAAAAGTAACTTAGTGTGATGTACAGAATGCTTGGGTCGGCTTTTCAAACCGGATGCAGCTGAATACCAGTATTTTTCATAGATCGACTGCCTATCTGACCTCTGCAGCCCCTTGGTAAGACTGGTTGTTAGACTTTCAGCCTTCATAATACACTATAGTTGGTGCCAGTTAAGATAAGAATAACGGTCATTGCCCTTTCCCTAATATGTCTTCGTACGAACCAAAACAAATAAACCATGTATCGTTTTTCATTACAAAAAATGTTGAAGATCACGATAGATGACGATTCAAGACTTCAACAGGCTTATTTTTGGTTTTCAAAGTTAAGAAGTTCAATAAATGTAGGTGGGTCAATGACCGTTATTCTCAGCTTAACTGGCACCAACTATAACACCAATGCAAATCTCGATGATTGAATATGTAGCTATTGTACTTGAGCGAGGAAGGAGTGGTATCATAGTTCAAATGCAAGCTTGGACTCAAAGCACGGCTCTAATATATCCTCCTACCTGACATTCGAGACTAATTGGAATTCAAATCAAAGCAGTATTGCATCGATTTAGTATGTACAATGGTAGGATTATATTTAGTTTACGTGGACATTCGAATTGAATCAATACCGTGTATTGATATAAATAAAACTTGAATTTATATTGGGTGCATTTATGCAAAATAGCGTAATCACGTACAAACGTGGCACAATGGGAATACATCGGTAATGGTGTCGATTCTGTTGTGCACAAACTAAACTTAATTTGGGATATTGCTATATTTTTCTATACTAATATTATAAAGAGGAAAACTTTGTTTGTTTGTTTGTTTGTTTGTTTGTTTGTAATGAATAGGCTCAAAAACTACTGGACCGATTTAAAAAATTCTTTCACCATTCGAAAGCTACATTATCCACGAGTAACATAGGCTATATTTTATTCCCGTACTCCTACGGGAACGGGAACTAAGCGGGTGAAACCGCGGGAAGTCCGCTAGTCTCTAATAAAACGAGAAATAAATAAATGGCTTTCTCGTTAATTGGCGAGAAAAGGCGCAACACCGAGAAAAGTGGAAGGAATGGGGGGAGGCCTTTGCCCAGGAGTGGGACAGGTCAGGCTAACTAAAAAAAAAAACGAGAAAGAGACGGACGTAATTTAGAGCTGTCAAATTTAGTTGGAACGAATATTTCTATATAAATGAAGGGTGCACGTAAAAACGGTCAGAGCCCATTCGTCCCCTGAAATTCGTCCCCCAGCATTAAAGTTGTGGATTCGGCCCCTATATAGATGCCCATTGGTCTCCTGGTAGGGGACCAATTAATATTTTAACAAAAAATCTTATTTTTAAGGTACCCATTCGTCCCCTCTAATATATATACAATATAAGTTAAAGGTTCGGCACCTATTCAGGTGCCTATTGGTCCCCTGAGATAAAATTAGCTATATTTTACATAAGAAACGGTTAACATAGTACACTTGTGAACAGTTTATTAACGGAATAATTTAATAAATCATAACAGATCATTGAAAAAAGACCTATGATCAATGATAATCCGTCATGATAATAATATAACCTGACGATAGGCTTACGATGTAATATTGTCTCTCGTCTCACGAATGGCTTGTTAAAAAAACGGGTTACAAAATAGATAAGGTGTTTTGTTTGTATGTTATGGCTGCCTCGGTGACATATTGGTTCTTGAAAGTGACTGCGAATACGAGACTGTTCAATGTGTCTTTGGTCTTTTATTAAATGAAGTTCGCCTAACGAAATAAACAATACTGTTAATATTATAATAATAATATTTTTAACATAATTGAATCGAATTATCTCATTTGAATCCTGGAATATGATTAGTATTATAATACTCGTAATTCACTTTATGGTGGAATACAACAGTCATATTTTGACTAAAAAGTCAAAACTAAATTATTTACTCCTAAATATGTATAGCAATATTTTTTCCGAAATTATAATTTTATCATATTAGTGGATGTTATTATGTTCTTGTATTCTAAGTGTTTCGTTTTAGCTCAATGTGGAGTCGTTGTCACCCTTTTAATGTACAAAAATAATGAACGTTCTAACATTAATTCTGTTTTCGTAATAAGATTAGTTTTATACTGAAATAATGTTGATTTGTTTAATCTTCAATAATTATTGTGATTTTAGTCATTGTTTGTTATTGTAGTTATAGTTTGTTAGATTTAACTTATTATGATTTTGCATGTAGTTGGTAAATATACAAAAAATACGGTGATTATAGCCAATTTTTATGTAGGTACTTCTAGTAATAATTTATTAGATGTAAGTTATTACGATTTTGCATGTAGATGGTTAATATGTGGTTAATATACAAAAAAAAATGTTGATTTATCTAGTCTTCAATAATTACTGTGATTTGAGTATTTTTTTTGTACTGTTATATTTTTTTAAATTTAAGTTATTATGATTTTGCATGTATGTAGTTGGTAAATATACAAAAAAATAAGAAGTGATTATTTACTGTTGATATGTGTTCTGACTGTGTATATGTGTTGTGACTATTTTTTTGCATATTTTATATTTAATGTTGATTTATATGATGGTCAATCAAGGCTGATTTTTGTAAAAGAGTTGTATTTTGTTAGTTTCTAGGACATTGTGATTTTGCATGTGTATTTGTAGTTAGTAAAAATGTTGGTTTTACATAGTTGATAAAGACTGATTTTACTTTTTATATTACTTTTATACAAAGTTATTGTGATATTGCATTATTTTGTAGATCTCTTTGACTGTACAAAGTACTAACAATTAATTGTTATTTTTGTTATATTGGTATTGATATTTGGTTATTTGTTTGTACACTGGATGTAAATTAATCTAAAATTCAGTTATTACTGGGATTTTATTTAAATAGTTACACAGTTTTATTCTACTGCTTATAGATATTATAGTTATCATATATTTTGCTAAATATTTACAAATGTACAAGAAACCAAAAGTTGATTAATTATTTTGAAGACTGACTTAATGCCTAGAGCCTAGAGGCATTTTATTAAACTTAATCTTATTTGAATCAAACATGATATCTACCGAATTTCTATATTTTTTATTTTACCCTTTTCTGCACGACTGTACCAGGACTACCAAGCTGCAGTATACACATATACATGTACTTATATTAGAAGAATGAATAAAAATAAATATTCTTCAGGGGACGAATGGGCCCCTCAAAAGTTCCAGGGGACGAGTGGGCACAGGGTGCGAATCTTAGGGGACGAATGGGCTCTGACCCGTAAAAACATGTCGACTAAAAACACAGTGAAGCGCAAGGCATAAAGTTTGACATCTCTAACTTAGTTCATAGCTATAGCCGTCCTTTTCTCGCACTGCCTTTTAGTAAAATAAAGCAATAGCCTAAATTAAGGCTTATTCCCAGGCGCTCCATAATTTTATTCCCGGCGGCTCCAAATTAAAAAAGCAATATAATAATAGTAATAAATAAAATCTTCCCATGGGCTTCAAAATTTTCGTAGGTATTTTCGTAAGTACTTACCACGAAATTATAACATTGATGGTAGCAATTTGTGTTTTGTTGACCTTACGCAATTTTGTTTGGAGCCGCTGGGAAGAATTTTAGTATTTTTATTATTTAACTAATAAAATTATGGAGCTGTTGGGAATCAATGTATGGACTATGGAGAGAAATTTTTTGGAGAATAATAGATTTGGAGCTCCTGGGAATAAGCCTAAATTAAGTTTAGTTTGTGCACAACAGAATCGACACCAATAACTAACTATTTTACTTCTTATTCGAAAACACAGTATAGAGGTCAGATAGGCAGTCGCTCCATACAAAGTACTGGTATTCAGCTGCATCTGGTTAGACTGGAAGCCGACCCCAACATAGTTGGGAAAAGGCTAGGCAGATGATGAGGATGATTCGAAAACACAGTATTGTATAAGCAAGGTGCTGTTTCGTTTTGCCCTTAAATGGCATTTTCAGGAAGTTGCTATTGATAACCTTTTCTAAACAATTTTGGAAATTGTACTGAAAAAAATTAAAAGAAAATACTTTTTAAAAACAAGCTTTTATTACTTATTAATAAAAAGAACTAAAAAAATTAAAAATGTTGCAAGATTTGATTACAGACAGACAAACAAACAAACAAACATCGGGACAGGTGAAACTAAATAAAAGCTTGTAAAAACAAGGTGGCGGGTGATTTCCGATTTAAAGATTCTGCCCACTATACCGTACCATACCATGACCGTGCTATAAAATTATCAGATCAGCAGTGCAAGTACGTAGCACTCGATTCGATACGATTCGATAAATCTGACAGTTATTCTCGATAAAATGAGTTTTTAACCAATCGAAAAGTCGTATTTATCTAATCGTATCGATTCGATCGTTATCGACTGCTAATGTACTTGCAGTGCAGCAATGCAAGTACGTAGCCCTCGATTCGATACGATTCGATAAATCTGACAGTTATTCTCGATAAAATGAGTTTTTAACAAATCGAAAAGTCGGATTTATCGAATCGTATCGATTCGATCGTTATCGATTCCTACGTACTTGCAGTGCAGGTACGCAAAGAAACATGACTCGGACTTCTATGTCCACTAGAAAGCTACGCATCAAAAGATGGGTCGGGGGGCTTTCGGGACCAGGACCACGGTCCCGGATTCCCCCTAAATATTTTTTAGTGGTATTCTGGGACCACAAGAAAACAAAACAAATTTATGTCTTGGGAAAGTACGGTCAACCAAATAAGCACATCTTGCAGCGTAATTTTAAGTTAGCTGCCCTATTCTTAATTCAATTTACTGTCCCAGAAATCACTACAGAACTGTATTAAAACATAACGTACCTACACAATAAGCACGTATAGCCGCACTAGGCCATCCAGCGACCACGTCCCATATAAATCCGAATCTGGACATAAAGGCTGATCATAAAATAAAACATTACTGTTACCCAAGAAATGTCGGTGTCAGGCTGTAGGGTAGACATAAGTTTGAATTATAAAAGTACAATTTATTCCAACTCCCAATTCGTATTGTACACTCATGTTATTACAAATTATGTTATTGAATATTTTGATGTGAAAAATCTCTAGGCGCGGGTAAACCAAAAAAAAAACAAATGAAAATCAAGTGTTTGAAGTAGCATAAGATCTACATTAATCGACATGGTTTACAACAAGTCAGCTGGTCTCGGGGCACAGAGCGCTGGGTTATAATCTCATAACTTCGAGTTCGATTCCAGCATAAGGATTTTCTTTTTGTGAATCGAGTTATTTTGTTTTTATTTTCTTTTATTTTATGTTTGTTTTTTATATTGACTTTTTTTAGCATATTACTTGTACAAAATAATTTCGATGTTTCACACCTGCTAGGCGTCCCGCGACGGCTCACATTTTTTTATTATTATCTTAAAAACACCTGCTCTGACCTGCAAATTGCATAACATGTAAGAAAATTTTCACCTTAAGATCGTCGGTCAAAAGTAATAACTAATAAGTAATATTTATTTCACAAATATATGTACATTTTTAGGGTTCCGTACCCAAAGGGTAAAAACGGAACCCTGTTACTAAGACTTCGCTGTCTGTCCGTCTGTCCGTCTGTCTGTCACCAGGCTGTATCTCATGAACCGTGACAGCTAGACAGTTGAAATTTTCACAGATGATGTATTTCTGTTGCCGCTATAACAACAAATACTAAAAACAGAATTAAATAAATATTTAAGTGGGGCTCCCATACAACAAACGTGAATTTTTTGCAGTTTTGTCTAATGTTCTTAAATAATGGTACGGAACCCTTCGTGCGCGAGTCCGACTCGCACTTGGCCGGTTTTTTTACAAATACCGTGCTTAATCTAAACTTAATGTACACAAAAGTATTAGCATTTGGGGCCGGACTAGGCAGAGCCTGTATTTCAGCTCTCAACGCCGATCCCCCTGGGTTACAATTTAATTATTTTGATTATTCTATTGGAATGATCCCATGTATAAATGTACGTATCACAAAAAAAATTTGAAGAAAGAATACTCAAAAAGATTACAAAGTTTAGGAGGTAACATTATAGGTGTGTCCAGTCCTCTCTTTGTGTGTGATGGAGGTGTGCGTGAATGAGTGTGAGAGGGTGTATAATATTACGGAACACTTAATTTTTGTGGAAGATTACTTAATTACATGAAGCGACTGCCTATCTGACCTCCACAACCCAGTTAGTACTGGGTGATATGGTAGCCGTTGATAAGACCGAAAATGTATGAATCAGCTTGATTCTTCTTGTAGGAAGTAGGAAATGGTGCTTATATTTGTCATTATTTACCTAATTCAGACATCATCATCATCATCATTTCAGCCGAAAGACGTCCACTGCAGGACATGGGCCTCCCCCAAAGAGGGGTTTTTGCCATAATCGCCACGCTTAGCAGGCGGGTTGGCGATCGCAGTACGACTCGGCTCGTAATTCAGCAGTGTTAAATTTATAAATAACTTTAGATTTTTAAACGCTTATCAGTCTTGATAAATGAAGGGACCAACCTTTTGTCTTTAAAATACAAGAAAAAATAATACAACCATGCTAAAAAACCGCCATGATTGAGATGCCCGTCGACAAAACACAAAAGAAAAGCCAATGGCCTCTGTACGTCTATCTATGCACGTCTACATCCAGAACCCCTAAACAGATTCACGTAAACGACATCTCGTTAGGATCCATTGTTGAACACAATGTCTCTGAATGACGTCATTAAATCCAAAATGGCGGTTACTTCTCGTCCTTTTGTCGCCATTTAAAGCCAGTTAACTTGATAGCTTAATTTATAATACCAGAAATAATACTCTTTTGTCTTGTTATGAAGTTGGGTAGGGTAGCATACTGTTTTGGGGTTCGAATTGCATGTGATTTTGTTCGGAATAACATAAAATAATAAGGCAGCCTGTAATGTTTTTTCAGATAGAATTACCTAATGCCTTTTCTTTGTGTGTCATTATACCTAAAGGGTGTTAAACACCTCTTAACGAAGCCGAAAGGCACTTGTTCTCCTCGTCATTGCGATCATTTTTTTTGTTCTACACCATACCTGGGAACCTTCTAGTTACGGAGATATTGGGGATATTGGGGAGTTACAACTATTTTTTTTTAAATACATGTTTTTAATTTAAGATTTTTAAACACCTCCACGACCCCCGTACTATTCAATCCAGCCATCAGCACAATGTTTTGAGTGCGTTGTATTGTATTGTATTGTATAGCGGGCTGGTGTCCGCAACTCCACGTCAAAGCGCGTATTTTGCGTGCGGGTGGGAATTTTATTCGATCCACCCTAACTCCCCGAGAAAGGCCAGCAGCGCCTTGGTGTTGCTGACAATCTCGCGGAGAGTACCTGGGTTACCGAAGTACTTTGCCCTGTATGTTGCAACCCCTGGGCAGTGCAGAAGCACGTGGGCTGCTGTCTCGTCTTCCTCCATGCAGGCACGGCACAGGGGGCTGTCCGTGACTCCTATGACAAAGAGGTGTTTATTAAAAGAGCCGTGTCCAGTAATGGCAGCTGTAACTGTGCGCAGCTGCGGTTTGGTCAACCGAAGCGCGCGTTTAGTGAGGCGGCCGTCGATAGTAGGAAGTGCTTCCTGCTTGCTTTTGAGTGCGTTAAATTGAGTTCTACAATAAAACATGATCTTTCACTACAAAAAAAAGGCATTTCCCAGCAATAATTTTTGCGTAAAGTTACTTATGTACAGAATGCTTGGTTGACGGCTTCGTGATGAGGTCTTTTACACACTGTATTATCCTACCTAATAATACAGCAATTAATTATATTAATATATTTTATTTTAAATTTGTGTTTTGTCCTGTGCGGGCTAATAAATGCTTTTTCTTTCTTTCTTTCTACCTAGTGGTTTAACTGTATTTTCCAACCTGACATATTTATAAGCTTTTTTTTTGTGTAACATCACTAATACAGAGCGGAAGTGACACCGGACAAACGGATACCACGTATTCAGTACGTCATTATAAACCCTGAAGAAAAAATCTCCCGTTTCCTAAAAAAGTGCAATACCCGACCTATTTTCTGCGAACACTGAAGATTTACTATTGCTTCTTGTTTTGATATAGATTCCCACGATACGACGTCGCATCGTGAAACGATGCCTCGTCGTAGCACGAAGCGTAGTCGTATCGTGTTTAGTACTAGGTAATACGATAACCTTTGCTAAGACTGGTTGTCAGATTATCGGGCCACTGACTATCTGTAACGACTGTCAAAGATCTATAAATGATAGCCGGGACCAACGGTTTAACGTGCGTTCCGAGGCACGGAGGAAACCACTGTGGTAATGGGTGGTCACCCATCCACGGACCAACCTAGGGAAGCGCGGCTTAACCTGAAGATCAAACCGAGTGGCTATTTAACCATGAGCTTCTCGACCTCTTTGGCTCTGAAAGTAGAAATGACACCGATTTGAAAACGATTGTCGTTTGTCAAGCCTGCAAGATTTATCATCCTAGCGACCCGCCCCGGCTTCGCTGGGACCAATTTAGAAAAAAAAGAAGTGCGCTTACTGTAAAATTATTTTATCTACACCCATGCTATAAATCCTCTATAAAGGCATCTGAAACAGTTAGCTTATGGCCAACATTAAAACAGCCAGTGTCTTAATAACCATTATAACACCCAAACGGGTGTTATAATGTTGTACTCTTAGATTAAAAAATGTCCAGATTCCGTGTTCGAAACAAAACGGAACGTTTTAAGTGAAGCTACTGTTTTTTATATGTGTGAGTGAGCGCCGCGCTCGGGAGTGTATTACGTATCGGATTTGCGTTTGTGTGCAATGTGCGTGTAATACCAGTGGCGGAGACTTACCCATAAATGTGGGAGATTTTCAGTATTTTACGTTAAGCGTAAAATATATCATCAACAGTAATGACATGATTTTTTATCATTTGGTTGGTGATTTTCAACGTTATTTCTTTAATTTGTGTAATTTAAAAGTTTGTAAAAAAGGAACTGTAAATATGCCTGAAATACGAGCTCTCATAAAATACTTTCGAACTACAAAAAACGCGATTCTGACCGAATCTGACTAAGTCTGAAGGTGTCTGAACGTGTCTGACCGAGTCTGACCGATTCTGCCTGATTCTGACCCAGTTCGACCGAATTAGACTGAGTCTGAACGTGTTAGACCGAATCTGACCAAGCCTGAACGTGTCTGACCGAGACCAACTGATTCTAAACGTGTCTGACCGAATCTGATCGAGTCTGACCGAAACTGACCGAGTCCGACCGTTAAGCCGGGTCCAGACTAGCGTAATGTAACGCGAATCCACCGTGTAATGTAACGCGAATTCTAGGTGTGGACGGCACCGCGAGCATTACATGTAACGCTCGCGGTTGATCCATCGGCTGTTGGTTTTTGCGCGAACACAAAGGCGCACTCAGTATTCGCGTTTTCAATTCGCTTTGAGTGCGTGTGCCGTCCACATTGTTGACATGAATTAAACGTAATCGTTACATTCGCGTTACGCCAGTCTGGACCCGGCATTAGTTAGTTTGACTCTTAATCTGACTCTGACTCTAAATGAGACTTTGAGGCAATGGACAAAGCGTTTCGAATTCAGTAATTAAACCAAAGCTTTTACATTTATAAAAAAAAAAAACATCGTTTAAGTAAATAAAACTCTTTTGTAATTTCTCGTTCTGAAAAGATTTTTAAAAGTTACAAATAATGGGTAAAAAAAATTATGCCCCTGGCAACACTCAACAAATATGGCGTGACAGTAATGTCAAATTATACTTTTTGTTTACATAAGTTTAAAATGCGGTAACAAAGAAATACAAAGTGAAATTGAATACTTACTTGTGAAATGATATAATATAATGGCACATTCCTTTTTTTTTAGTGTGATTTCTACACCATTTCACAACACAAACCTTCATTTTAAAATATCAAAACACGGACTCGTGACGTAGTTTACGCGGGAAACGTTCCTAGGCGACTGACGTATGGATCGTACGACGCGGGACATGTGTCCCGCGTGTTTTTGGCTTCAATTCTCAGTGGCCTACTATCAATCTGGACATTATTTAATCTAAGGTTGTACTGAATTTCATTATGCAACTCGTTTTAAAAAAAGAACATCGAATGTGGTAGTGAATCGAACGTCTAGCACGTGCGATTCACTACCACAGCGCCGTAATTTAAAAAAAAACTTATAGGTTAATTCGATTTCACGTCTTATGCCGCCATTTTTGTTCGACATTTGGATATTAGTATTGCATTATGTACTTTGTTGTTTACAAAAATGAGTGATACAAGCTTTGTGAATTTTGATAATTGAACAATCCAAAATGTAAATAATTATAGTACTACCTATACACGGTTTGTTTGTAGTAAATACAAGCAATTAAACTTTCCATGAATTTACATAGACTCCTTACAACACTGCAACACCCTATGGTTTCAGAACCTTTTATGGGGGATTCATATCATGGATGTAGATAAAGTCTTGTATGCAACTGTACATAATTAGGTATTAAAACACTCATGTGATACTGTGATAAACCCACATTCGTGTTTTAATACCCCTCATTATACAACAGTTGCATAAATAACTATTATAACACATTTGCTCGTAAAGGGTCTCTTATTTCACCTATTTCAATATCGTAATGTGTTTCATTACGTACTTGTGCAGTAATGTAATGTACAACGCAAGGTCTAACAAGATGATCCGTCAAAAAGGAACGGTACTTTTTTAAATCATAGCAAAGAGTTTTTATGTCAGAAAAGTGGTCAACATTTTATGAATAAAATTAACTGTGGGAGATGAAATATAATAAATAAACATTTAATTCTTTAATTTAATTAATTTTGACAATAAATTACAACCATTTATCTGTAACAAAAATATTAATTTATTTTATTAGTAATACTGGCTGTTTTGTGTCTTTGCCTTAAAAAAAATGCGCTGATGCGCGGGCATTGCTAATTTGTGAACAAGTAAAAGATTTATTCGTTTAAAAAAGTCCGAGTTTTATTTATTACCTCGCAAATATGTTATAAAACGTCGTATGACATACGTGTGCTTTGATAATTACAGCCTCTGCTTTATTATAGCCCTCGCCTACGGCTCGGTCTAGCAATATCGCCTCGGCTGTAATTTTTAACTTACCGCACTTATATCATAATGTACTATTGTAATGCCTTTATTTTCCAATTATTTTTTGCATTAAATTACAAACAAAAACCTTTTAAAATTAATATTACTTACCTCCCATAACATACGGCGTGATAATATGTAGCCTAGAGCCTTCCTTGGTTTACAAAGAACATTTTTGCCGAATTTAAATTCAATCTATCCAGTAGTTTTGGCGTGAAGCCGTACCATACACACAGACAAACATTCTAAAATGTCACTTTTTGACATCAGTTACGTTTTTCTAACAAAAGCCCCTTATTTTTTCTCGAAAATTCTCAATGTAAAGTTTTTCTTTCGTTACTGATTTATTATATGTATATAGTATGTATAGATTTATAGATATGGCTTCAAGTATCCTTGCTACATTAAGCGCATAGTAATGTACAATGCACACAATTGAAGCACGTACACAACAATCTGTTGCATTCCGTTCCTCCAATATGTAACGCATTCCATACTATCCGTGCGTTAACTGACTGTGCTGAATTTAGGACGTATGTTGTACCAATGTTCTGTACTGTAATGTTAGTGCTAACATAGATTATTGTGACGGAACTTGGACCAGTTACCGGGCGAAGTCTGGAGGTCTGGTAATGAAGTTTATAGTAATAAAAAAACATTAAAAAAAATCTAAAAGCTTTTAAAAATAGGTGACAAGTGTTTTTTGTCGTATTCTTCTCAGCAAACGCTTTTTAATTTGAGACTCATATATGGGTGGTTGCGTAAATAATTAGCCCGCCATCTTTAGGAGTCCACCATATTGGATTTAAGCTTGTCATCCAAACTTTTTATGTCTTTTTTAAAATTTTAATTGTAATTAGTTAGTATAATTACACCATATGTTTTTATTTTTCTTTGTATTATGTTTCGTAAGCTTAATAATCTCTTAAATGTATGGTCTACTATTGTATTTCTTGTCTATAGCCACTCATTTTAATTTTTAATTTTAATGTCTCATAAGCTAACACTTCCGGTTCACTAACGGTCCAGTTAGGTAGGTCTAACTTCGAGAAAGAGGTCAATCGTCGAATCCGACTCGGTTGGGCAGCGTTCGGGAAATTGCGCGGTATCTTCTCGTCCAACCTACCGCAGTGTCTCAAGACGAAAGTCTATGACCAGTGTGTGTTGCCAGTGATTACATACGGGACCGAAACGTGGTCGCTCACAATGGGCCTCATCAGAAAGCTTAAAGTCACCCAAAGGGCAATGGAGAGGGCTATGCTCGGAGTTTCCTTGCGCGATCGAATCAGAAATGAAGACATCCGCAAGAGAACAAAGGTTACCGACGTAGCCCGAAGAATTGCCAAACTTAAGTGGCAGTGGGCAGGGCACATTGCTCGCAGAACGGATGGCCGATGGGGCCGAAAAGTTCTGGAGTGGCGACCGCGAACCGGAAGACGTTGCGTTGGAAGGCCTCCCACTAGGTGGACCGATGACCTGGTGAAGGTTGCAGGAATCCGCTGGATGCGAGTCGCACGGGACCGGTCAATGTGGCGACACTTGGGGGAGGCCTATGTCCAGCAGTGGACGTCTTTCGGCTGAAATGATGAAGCTAACACTTATTTTTGTGAATGCTGGTTAACCTGTAATTGGCGACTGTGTAAGTCCAAGACTGTAAAACCTATGTATACCTAAATGCTATACACAGAAGCTGCTGGTGAACCTATATTAATAAATAAATAAATAAACTTAGCGTGTATGTAAAACTTCAGCTCAATCGTTTGGGGAGAACTGTTTTAAAATTCAGTTGCAAGATTTGACCTTAACAAACAAACATCTTCGGACCTACTGATCCGATACCGAAAACTCTTTCACTAACGGGAAGTTAAATTATTTCCGAGTGTCATAGGCTACATTTGAAACGCTCTCTAGGTTTACCTAAGACAGCGTTTCAAATGTAGCCTATGAAAAATGGCGAGATCTAAGTTGAATTTTATTTGAGCGTCTAAAATAGACTTATATTGATGAAGGCAGTTGCATTATTTTTCTGCGTTTTTTCAATGTTTCATATTGAAATAAGATAAAAAAGATATGATAATTGAAAAGTAATTTGTTTTTTTTTATTGAAGTTTAGTGTTGCTCTTTTATATTTATTCTGCCAAGTGACAGTCAGTACAGCATTATTGTATTATAATCAGTTTTAGTTTGTTATTATAAGTAAATAAATTAACAATACTGTTTATTTCTAAGTGGAAGTGTTCCATACAGGAAAGTAAAAATATTGTAGTGTAAAAATAAATGAATTATTTTCATTGAATGACGGGCAAACAGACTATTATCCCAAATCCAAAAACAATATAACTTGGTTTGACAACAGTTGTCAAAACAAGTTTTTTTTTAGATTTTGGATAATAGTCTTTTTGCCCTGTTGGTTGGTTGTTAGTAATAAACATGTCACAGACGCTTGCGCATTGTGCTGAAAAAAAGTAAAACAAATTAATCCACTTAGCTAAAATGCGCCGCGTGCCCGCACAGCATGCGCCGCGGTGGGTTTACGCCTTATCTTCCTCGAATTGGAATTACCATAGACATAACCTACAAAAGTTCATGACTGAATTTCTATTTATCTCGGCCTTCTCGAACAAAAATTCTTGTAGGTACAAACTAATTCAAAACTTGACGCCGAGTTAAGGGGCTGACAACACCTAATTTGTTAAAATTGATGTTATTTAAGCAGTTTTTTAAGAAAAACTATTTGTTCTAACACGGCAAAAAATAAAATGATAATATTGATCATATTTAAAAGACCTTGGACGGACTCGATACATATTTCGACGAAATCGGCTCGATAGAAAAAAATTGCAAAAATTGTTCTTAAAATCATCATTAACGGTCCTATGTCTTTATTTTTTTGACGTATGGGTCTGCAATTAAAAACATTAAATCAACATATTCATACCTAAACCGTTAACGAGTCATATTACACAAATAATCCATACTTTTTTATATCAATATTTATTCATTATTTTCTTCTAAAACCTGGCCGCCCAGTAATAGTGACGTCTCGTTTTCTCCAAATAGACAGTGTGCGCAATTTTGGTGTTGACAGCGCCTTAAACAAGATATTTTTTGTTTATAGACGCAATAATTTAATCTCTGCTAAATAAATGTATGGGCGGCTGCCATTGTCCTTTCCGTACATAACGGGAGTAAAGCCGCGAGTAAAAGCTAGTTCCACATTAAACGACTGCCTATCTGACCTCCAAAGCCCAGTTACTCAGTATCACGATACCGCTAAAGACTGATTGTCAGATTTGCGGCTACAACTGGAACTCATTTTCCGGACGAGCCCATTCATAAAAAGCTTTTCCTACAAAATATAACGTTTTCTACAAAGAATGAAGTCAGTAAGTGCCCAACAATGCAATATTTTCTCTTTTCTAACTCGGTGAACAACTCCCCTCACAATTGGTCCAATACATTATAAAAATATACCACAAAAAAAATACAAAAGACAAAAATGTAACATTACCTACATATAACATATTTTTTCTCGTAACATTCCAAAATTAAAACCATTTTGTTCTGTCAACCTTTTAGCAAATTGAAAGGCTTTCTCGAGAGATAAATACACTTGAGTGCAGGAAAAATGACACACTAGGGCTTTTGGGAAAAGAAAAAAGAAAACGTGTATCGCTCGACGAACGTGTTGTAACGTTTTTATTATTCTAGTTAGGCTTTCAGTACTTTTGAATGTATCTGTCCTATAGTTTTCTCATGTTAGGATTTGTAGGTTTATTCGCAGTATATCGAAGAATCCTCCTTATATTGTAATGATAATAACTGAACGGGTATTTTTTTATTTCCTATTTTATGGGACTTAACATAACTGGTGAAATGTGGGTATACTATTAGGTACACCTCTGCCTAACCCTTTTGGGATTACAGGCGTGATGTTATGTGGGTATTTGGTAACGATCTGCATCCAATGGGTTATTTTCCAGTGACGTTTGTAACAACGCTTTAGTATACAGGGTGGAATTTTGTAATGCTACCTGGAGGGAAAGTACTCTTAATACCGGAGATAGCAAATTTTACTCAAAGGAATCATTCCTTCATTTTTAAAAAGAAGTTAATCTGCATTCAAAGATTTTGAAAATTCGCGTGCCACACTCGGGAATCGAACCTTTCATGGTTCATTTCGAAGATTTCATGGTTTTCTTTTCATTTAATTTATCATGTTTGTTAGAGGGATTTGATCCTTATTATTTACCCTATCGATTGGTGCCATAAAAGTACAGGGTGTTATTTTTTTTGAATTTAGACGGTTCGATTCCCGAGAGTGGCACGCGAATTTTCAAAATCTTTGAATGCAGATTAATTTATTTTTAAAAATGAAGGAATGTTTCCTTTGAGTAAAATTTGCTATCTCTGGTATTAAGAGTACTTTCCCTCCAGGTGGCATTACAAAATTCCACCCTGTATATCAATAGATGGCGCTGATCAGTCTTAGGAATAATTTTTAAGCGGCGTTCCAGTAAAATCCAATGAAAAAAGTATATAATACGTATTATAATATAGGTCAATGGTAAAATCTTTTAGCAGGGCAAAAAAAACTCTCCTAGACACATGTCAAACTCATTGTATAGTAAAATTTCTTTAGTAGTCTTTGTAAAATACAAAAGAAAAAAATTATATAAAGTATAAAATAATATAATTTATAAATAAAGTGACAACTTTAAAGAACCTTTTTTCTGTCAAACATTTTTAACATAAAAATTTTACTGTTCTTTTGCATCACTGAACTAAAATAAAAGTTTTTGTTCTGAGTGTTTTTGCGTTACGTCTAAACTCCTGGTACGTCGAGTCGAGCTTAGGTTCCTCTGTACTTCAGTTAAGGCTTTGTGGACATAAAAACGAGCCATTTTATTATTCCCAAGGTTGATCAGCGCCATCTAGTTCATTCACAAAAAGCACTGGAAAATTCCTCATTGTATAACGCACTTTTAAATCACTTTGAAGAACATTAATTTATCTGTTTCTTCACAAATGCCAAAGATTTATTTCGTCTGCTTGACATGGTTAATACTTAACGCAATGAATATTGTAGAACTGTCAAAATAAATGGCATTGCAAATGTGAGCGTGTTGCGCAATTAAACCACTGTTAGAAACAGTTCTGTTGTTAACATTAATTGTATATTGTATAACGGGCTGGTGTTCGCAACTCCACGTCAAGACGAAATATAATCCACCACGCGGACCCAGTGCGAATTGGTAGATGTCTTCGATTTTTTGGTTCTAGGACATGCCGGTTTCCTCACGATGTTTCCCTTCACCGCTTTGAGAGCAGTGGTGATGAAATAAATTACACAAATGAATGCGCCTTTTTTTTTCGTATGGGAAATCATCAAATAACTCCGCCCGCTCTGGGCGGAGCAGGAGGGAGTGTCAGACTTTTACTGATTAAAACCCATCCATGTTCCTTCATCGCCCTTTGTGTTCCGGGGCCACGGTATCTCTTTCGAACTGTCCCGCAACCCCGGCAGGCATCGGTCCTTACGGACCCCTTCCTAAAAGCCTTTCCTAAAAGTAATGCGCCTGACTTACTGTTCCTAAGTCGGGGCCGCCACCACTGGGCCACCGCTGCTCTCCAAATATTATGTTAACATTAAATAGCTGCAAATGGTAGTATTTAAACTATTTAAACAATATCTACATTTCATTACAATACCTTACAAATGCAACACCTATTCACACCCAACAACACAAAGAAAACATGCAACAAAACACACAAACAACGAATCGCGATACGTCTTTTCCTTTGCCCCCAAGTGTACGAACATTAATGTTGAACGAGCGAATAAAGAGGAAAGCTTACACTCTTTTATGTTCCGCCAGTGTAATGCTGTGTCATTTTAATGAACTGATTGTTACCAAAAATGTATATACGTATATAATAACATATTAAATACCATCTCGTGGTTTTCTTTATGTAGATTTCTTTTAAACGACGATGCGAAGTTAAAATATAAAAGAATTTGTGCACGTTATGCGAAATATTAATTAGTTGTTTGTTTTTCATTTTTTGTTAAGAAATGTTTTATTTTATTTGAGCCAGTTGCGGAACTCAACTGAAGTTTTGAAGTAACTTTTGCCTATATCAGAAGTTCAGTCCAGTTTTTTATAATATCAGTTATGTTACATAGATTTATTTAATTACAACAGTTGTTTTATTTTATTTAAAATCAATTTAAAGAAGTTACTTTAAATTGATTTTGAAGTAACTACTTGAAAATAGTAGTAGTTTAATAGTAGTAGTAGTTTTATTTTATCTCTTTTAGTTAAAAGAGATAAAATAAAATTAAAATATACAAAATAACAAAGTAAAGCAAAATTATTAAGCTAATGTTCACGCTTTCATAAATTCCTCTTACAGTACTTCTGACATAGATAGACGACCCGAATAGCACAGCGGTGGTGAGGCTGCCTTACGTTCTTAGGGTCCCGGGTTCGAATCCCGGTTGGGGCAAATGTTTGTGTGTTGAGCATGGACATTTGTTTCCAAGTCATGGATGGATATGTATAATAAGTATGAATTTACAAACAAAAAGTATCTATGTAGTATATCAACTATCTGGTGTCCACGACACAAGCCTCGTTGCTTAGTGTGGTGCTAGATGGCGCTGTGTGTTAATGTCCAGCGATATTTACATACCTACCAATCAAATCTTCGTTCATCCATCCGCAAACAGATCGTCTGTAAGGGTCAACTCACACCGATAGAGCGGCGAAGGGCAGCGAAGCGTGGAGTCCCGCGACTTCTCACGGCTCCGTTTATGGAATTCACCGGAATTCCCGTGGCGCCGCATCCGCGCGACTCGTTCGAGTTTCTCATGCGATAATAAGAATTATAGTAATGAAAATAAAGTTTAAATTCATATGACACTGAAACTGTGCTCCGCTTCGCTCCGCTTCGCTCCGCTTCGACGCTCTTTCGGTGTGTGTTGACCCTTAGATTAGAATCCAAGAGATCATTTAGCGCAGCCAGAGTACGAGGAATTGGCGACTTAGCACGTGCAACAGTGAGATATGGAGGCAGGTAAACAGCCTGATATTAAAAAAATAGATATTAAAACCTAGCGTATGATGTACCAATGCCTCGTCTTCATATGCGTTTTGTTAGTGTCCAGTGTCCACATGAGACTTAATATAAAAGTTTTATTGCAGAAACTTGTACAACTTTTACAGTAAATCTTACATAGGGACCTCCTTTTAAGTAAAAGATATACCTGTGCTAGGAGATCCCGCTCTTCAATGACAAATTTAGTAAAGGTAAAAGTAGTGTACAAAAAGAGAACAGAATTTAAACAAAAATTTACAACTAAGCTCTAAAACTAAACAAAACAAGCCTTGAACTTATACTAAATAAAAGAAAAAAATAAAAATAAACTTAAAGATGTATCCTAAAGTAGTGTACCTATGTGAGTATGTGTGTGTGAGAGTGTATGTGCCTGCGAGTGTGTGTATGTGTGTGTCTGTGCGTGTGTATGTGTGTGTGTGCGTGTGTGTATCTATTTACTTCATATTGCCTATGCTTGCAGCAATAATTCAATATCATCATAGGACTTCAGTTTTAGCCATTGAACTATTGCCTTTTTGCAGTCTTTGGTACTCATGGGATAGATGTTAATTATCTTATTAATTTTGTTATATAGAGCAGCAGAATTTGCATTAAATTGTCTTTTGGCATACGCAGTTTTAACGAATTTTGCTGGTGCAACACTGTATTTTCGTCTTCTTTCCTGATGGCGAGGGTCGTAGGGCAGGACTTTGTGTAACTTTAAAACAGCATGTAGTATGTATAGTTTTCTGACTGTGAGAATGCCGCTCAGGGAGTATAACTCATTGGTTGGGAATCTGAACGGTTTGGTGTACATAACTTTGATAAGAGATCTCTGTGCTCGCTCTAACTCAAGAAACTTCGTTTTAGTTGCACCGCCCCACACGGGTATACAGTAGGTAAGAATTGACTGAGCCAGAGCGACATAGATTTCAGTTAACATTTTTTTAGTTGTAACATGTCGTAGGTTCTTAAATATCCAGATGAGTTTTCTAACACGGGCCATGACCATATCTGTATGAGTATGCCAAGACAACCGCTGATCAATAATTATACCTAGGTATTTTATATGAGTCACTTTTTCAATGTTTTTACAAGGGCAGTCTGTGCTAGATATATTATGACAAGTGTGGATTTTGAGAGTTACGTTAGGTCCAGGTTGAGTGTTGTTGTAGATTGAAAATGCAATATATTTTGTCTTAGAAATGTTGAGTGTAAGGAGATGTGAGTTCAGCCAATTAGCAATCTTGGAAAGACCCTTTTCAGCAGATTGATAAACAGATTCCCATGTATCACCAGAAAAGACAATTGCAGTGTCATCTGCATATGAGAAAACGCGACCATTATTTAGCAACACTTTGCAGAGATGGTTTATATATATTAAGAATAGAGTCGGGCCCAGTACGCTACCCTGCGGAACGCCGTAGGTCACGTAAGACTCCTTACTAGTATACTCTCCTACCTTAACCTTTTGCCTACGATCCCGTAGATAATCTATTAGTAATGCTAACGGTTCTCCTCTTACGCCTATACCTTCCAGACTACGCACAAGAACGGGGACAGAAACGGTATCGAAAGCTTTTTTCAAATCAAGAAATACAGTTAGACACTTTTTTCCGGAGTCTACAAGGTTAACAATATGAGAGGTTAATGCTGTGGCTGCGTCTTCAGTAGATAATTTTTGTCTAAAACCATATTGAGCTTGTGAAATAATGTTATATTTATTAGTGTAGCTGGTTAGTCTTATGTTAATTAGCTTTTCAATGATTTTAGAAATTGCAGGCAAGACAGAGATAGGTCTGTAGTTGTTAACGTCGTCTTTGTCTCCACCCTTGTGCACAGGAGTAATGATGGCTTGTTTCAGGGCTGGTGGAAATTTTCCTTGGCTAAAACACAAGTTAGCAAGATGCGAAATTATGGGTACGACTAATTCATGGGCAGCTTTTAAGAATTTTGTTGTTATATTATCCCAGCCTGGAGCGCTATCCGATTTAAGACCCATTAGCACGTTATAGACTTCTCTAGGATCCGTTTCGAGAAGTACGAAAGAGGAAGCCTGTGAATTTATTATTTGATTAGATTCGTGTTGAGATTGTGATCGGTTTGCGGTGGTAATGTCTTCAGCCAGGGTTTTCCCAATGTTAGCAAAGTAATCATTTATGTAGTCCACTGAAGCATGAGGGGTGGGCTTTATCTCTAATAGTTCTGAGTTTGGTTTTTTTTTTGGTTTGCGATGGGTTATATTGTTTATTGTGTTCCATACCTGTTTCGTATTCTTGTTCGCCTTTAGTAGTTGTTCCTTATCATATTTTCTTCTAAGCTTTTTAACTAGATTGTTGCAATGGTTGCGATATCTTCTGTAAGTAATTTGTAATATATTGTTTTGTGGGTCAGATCGTAGCTTTCTTTGCATATTATTTCTGTTTTGAATACAGCGCAAAATTCCTAGAGTTATCCATGGTTTGATAATGCGACTATTTCTCGGAACTAAATAATTAATAGTGTTTTGCTGAAGGCAATTTTGGAGTAGCTCTATCAATTGTACAGATAACGCGACTGGATCATTGATTAAATTAAGTTCAGAAAAATTACTTAGTTTTAAGGCTGTTATTGTTTTCTCAAAGTCCACTTGTTTAACAGTTTTCGAACATTTGTAAGAGTTCGTTAATTTTGATAACTTAAGGAAAATCATGTAGTGATCTGTGATAGTGGTATTCAATACAGCAACAGAAGCAGCGTTTTTAGTCTTATCCAGTTTCAAAATAAAGTGGTCCAGACAGTTCTCGCCTCTGGTAGGTAAGGAATGTCCCGGTAATAAACCATGCATTGCAAGCATATTTAAGTAGTTTAATCTATTTGTACGCTCATTCGTTTGTTCAGTAGGTTTATAAATTATGTTAATGTTTATATCACCTGTTATAACAATATTTTTATATGATTTAAGCGAGTCTAGGTGATTATTTAGCGAGTCTATAAAACCGTCAGCATTACTATTTGAGGGTGAACGATAAATGGCAAGGACAACAAGATTTGGCATTATTATTTGTAAGCATGATGCGTGAGTTAATATTATTTCCTTTACACTAGCCTTGTGATCACATCTGATATATACTGCCACGCCATCGCACTGGTTTATATGGTTACTCGTGGTAAAAGTATAATAGTTTTTAATTTCTGGGGCAGGTTTATTTGCGTCTAGCCTACATTCATTTAAGATCAAAAGGTCAACACTAAACTTAAATTGTGTTAAAGTGACCAGTAAATCATCTAAATTACTATATATGCTTCTAATATTTTGTGATATCATTGTAAAATCCGATTTATGTACATAAGCTTGTTTTAAAAAAATATCAATTTGCAATTCTTTAGATTGCGCTATAGCTATGTCGTCTATTTCTTGCATTATTGTATGTGTGCTATTATCCATAACATAGGTAAATAAGTCTGAGTTTTAGTTCCATATGATTTGCGTAAACGTATTTTGCTCGATCCTCAACAATGAGTATTTTGTCAGAGAAAAATACATCATTATCACAGTCGATGGGACTTTTAGCATTTGATACGATAGTTATATTTAAAGCATAGCTTAAGGAAACCGATACGAGTGTGTAATATGATTTATGTACGCGTATGTATTTGTGAGTTTTTAGTGTACGTAAGTATTCATATATCACATAATTTAGTATACAAACATTTGTTTTGTGTTTATATACGTATAGACAGGGTTTACGGTGTAGGGATAAATGAGTGTGTAGTTTAAGTAAACTTACAAGCTTGAGTTTTGTCTGTGTGAGAGTGTATGATGTAAGGTTATGTGTGGGCGTGCAATTGTTATGTAAAAAGTATTGGAAGTGTATATGTGTGTATAATTTGTGTATATGTAGATTGAGAGAATTTGTATTACAAGCATTTTTAAACAAGTTCAGTAAGCAAAATAAAAGAATCAGAAAAAACATACAGTATAGACGACATAAAAGTAGTCACGCTTCTTGCATTAGGCTTTGTACTTGGGACTCACTTCTAATTATGTATGTAGGTGATTCATCATGTTTCTTAACATAGATTTTACCATAAGCGGTCCAGCAGTACTTATATCCCTTTGACTTAGCGAGGTCCCGTGCTAGGAAGTGTAGTCTTGAGCCTTTTGCAGTGAGCTGTTCGGATACGAATACAGGTGTGTCTTCGCTACTTTTGAAGCCTAGATGTTTAGTGCAGAGCTTTACTTTATGCTTGGTGTTGAAAGACTTACACATCCTAAGCACCTCAGTCTTCAGTATTGTAGAGGATAGTTCAACTATTATTGGGGTGTTAGTCATACCCTGCTTCTTCCCCTTAACTCTGTAAATATCACGTATATCCGACTTTGCGATTGCAATGTTTACGGTCTCAGATAGA
Source organism: Xestia xanthographa (assembly GCA_905147715.2). Classification (NCBI taxonomy): domain Eukaryota; kingdom Metazoa; phylum Arthropoda; class Insecta; order Lepidoptera; family Noctuidae; genus Xestia; species Xestia xanthographa. The sequence goes on along the minus strand of LR990644.1, from coordinate 30,237,245 downwards.
CATTTTACCATATTTATCAGGTCTTCTTTGGTTTCCTTCATTTGCTTGGGAACATTCTTAATTTCGATGTTAGATTTTCGACTACCTCGTTGAAGATCTTCAACTTTTTCTTCCAGAATGGCTATATATTCTTTATCCTTTTGGGCTTGTATTTCCATCAGTTCTAGTTTCCTCTTAAACTCTTCATTTTGCAGAGTTATAGCGGCCACTGAGTTTTCTATATGAGAATTTGTGAGTTTTATTTCCATGAGCGTGGGGGTAATTTTCTTAAGCTCCATCTCTTGAGTTAATAGCATAGACTTAATCATTTGAATCATATCTTCTCTAAAGACGACTAGGTCATCCTCTCTTCTTCTTTTAGCTCTTTGAGTCATGCTTAATGGTGAGTCGCATCTCTCTTCTTGGCTGGCTAGATTAGATTCAGAGAGTGACTTGTCCATTTTTGTACTAGGACAGTATAAGCAGTAGGAAGATAGTTTTAAAGTCAACTCAGCTATAGGTTCGAAGTATAGCGGGTGTATAGCGTTAATTAAAAAAGCGCTCACCAGGTTTTCCAGCCAAAGAAGCATATGAAGTACCAGGGCAGCAGAAGTTGACAGGAGGTGCCAATTGTCCAAACGTCCCGTACCCAAGGCGGGGCGTCTCTGTGCTAGTCCTCGAATCGCAGTCAATGGGGCGTGTCCAGGGCGGAGTCAAGGGCAGGAACGTTGCGAATGCGTAGGCGCACAGGTCAGGTACCAGGGTATTATGATACGCTACGTTTGCCGCGATATACTGTGTTTATTTGAATAGCTCTTCTTACTTTATGCACTCCTATTTTTATTGTAGAATAAAATTTACTTAAATTATTTGTAACTTTTTATTTAAATGGTCTATGGCACTGAGTACACGTCTACACCTTGCGGTGGTCCGGGGGGAGAGGAATAATAGGGTAAAAATAAGGTAAAAGAAATAATAGGGTATTTGCATGATTTTTTTTATCACTCTAAACAAAGCGTATTAAGAGGGCCCTTCGTGGCCCACCTTTCGTCAACGCGAGCATGGTCGAAAATCTTGTTGTTTCATCCAGAGCCACAGCGGTGGTATTCTTTCAACTCACCTGTCTTACCTAGCCCCGAACCCGCACTACTTGCCTCCCGCGTACCTCATACCGCCTAACGCGGGGACATGGAACGAAAAATATTGTTCGAAAATTTATAAAACTTGTTCCAGGAAATACGTGTTTTTGAATTAGTCTTACAAGTATGTGAAATAAATATTTGTTATTTAGAATCTCCACTACATTTTCAAGGCTCCTATCAGGATGCTTTCTTTACTTTTACAATTTATAAGTACGTTATGAACGGCCAAAGTTCAGGTAAAAGTTGTGAAAAACAGCAATTTTTGGAGGCCTAAACTGAATTTGTATCTACAAGTTTTTATTTTCTGCTTCGATAGAAGCCTAGCTATAGTCCACAAGATACCTATTATTTAAAAAAAAATAAGGATATTTGTCTAACAACGGCATAATCACGCACGAGCTATAGTCAAAATTCTCACGAAAAGTATGGCGGGTTGGCCGCTCTTAACATCAGATATGGCAAAGTGAAATTATTTTTTTAATATCTATAAAAAATACTACGTTATAAGCATTTGAAACTGCTGATTAGACAGAGAGATCCGATACAGCGAATGACGTCATTCGCTGCATCGACGTACAAAATCCACACTAAATTCCGTTTATCTAGAAAGGGATAGAAACAAAAGTTTAAATGGTTATATATAACTTTTGTGCTGTTTGGCCGATTTATGTCTTGTTTTCGCTTTTTGTCATTATTTTCGGTTGACGGCAATAGGCTCGCCCCTTATTATACGGAACTTAACAATAACTGTGTGTGTAGTAATGTGGGTGTACTATTAGATACACCTCTGCCTAACCCTCCGGGGATTACAGGCGTGATATTATAATACACATGTAAACGGGTATTTATCGCGAATTTTACCTTTAATATAAGACAAAAAAAGACAATTACAGGTGTGATATTATGATGTGTTCCTTTATTACCACAAAGTGAATACTTTTACCAGGATCTATTCTATTCATCCCACTGCTGGGCAAAGGCCTTTCCCAATGACTTCCAGTTTTTTCTATCCAGGGCTAATGTGGAATTGTGGACCACTGGTCGTTAGTTTTGTCCAACTCGTCCCGACATCTTCTACTGGGTCTGCCGCGACGCCTTCTGGCTGTGCCAGGGCTTCAGAAAGTGGATATTTTGCACCACAGATATATACAGGGTGTAAAAGACCTCATCACATAGCCGTCAACCAAGCATTCTGTACATCAAACTAAGTAACTTTACGTAAAAATTATTGCTGGGAAACGACTTTTTTTTTTGGGGTGAAAAATCATGTTTTGTGGTAGAACTTGATTTCTCGCACTCAAAACATTGTACTGATAGATGGATTGAATAGTACGGGGTCGTGGAGGTGTTTAGAGTAAAAATCTTACATCCGTTCCCAGGTATGTTGTAGAACAAAAAAATATCGCAATGACGAGGAGAACAAGTGACTTTCGACTTTGTTAAGAGGTGTTTTACACCCTTTATATATAGTTGGTGCCACTTAAGAGGGCCCTTCCCGGACCGCCTTTCGTCAACGCTAGCATGGTCGAAAAGCTTGTTGTTTCATCCAGAGCCACAGCGGTGGTATTCTTTCAACTCACCTGTCTTACCTAGCCCCGAACCCGCACTACTTGCCTCCCGCGTACCTCATACCGCCTAACGCGGGGACATGGAACGAAAAATATTGTTCGAAAATTTATAAAACTTGTTCCAGGAAATACGTGTTTTTGAATTAGTCTTACAAGTATGTGAAATAAATATTTGTTATTTAGAATCTCCACTACATTTGCAAGGCTTCTATCAAGATGCTTTCTTTACTTTCACAATTTATAAGTAGGTACATTATGAACGTCCAAAGTTGAGGTAAAAGTTGAGATAAAAGTGTAAAAAAAACAGCAATTTTTTGAGGCTTATACTGAATTTGTTTCTACAAATTTTTATTTTCTGCTTCGATAGAAGCCTAGATATAGTCCACAAGATACCTATTAGTTCAAAAAAATCAAAGATATATGCCTAACAACGGCATAATCACGCACGAGCTATAGTCAAAATTCTCGCGAAAAGTATGGCGGGTTGGCCGCTCTTAAGATGAGAATAGCGGTCATTGGTTTCCAAAGTCATTAAGTTTAATAAACGAAGGTGGGTCGTTTATTAAGCTTAATGACTTTGGTAACCAAAAATAAGCCTGTTCAAGTCTGGAATCGTCATCTAAATCTTCAACATTTTTTTTTGAAAAAAAAACGATACATGGTTTGTTAGTTGCTAGCCGTGTGGTATCCGGCAGAGTAGAATAGAACCAACCCATTACACTCACGGGTGTCGTATAAGACGACTAATGTCTGAGGCAGAACACCTTGCGCCTCCGTAGACCTGAGAATGGGCAGCAGCGTTTTCTGTTAGTCTTTCATCACTGCGATCTCCAATCCGCCTGCCAAGCGTGGAGATTACGGTAAATTCCTCCCATCATGGGAGAGGCTTATGTCCAGCAGTGGGCGTTATGAGCTGATGTAGTAGTTTGTTAGTTTTGATTCGTACGAAGAGATATTAGGGAAACGGCAATGAACGCTATTCTCATCTTAACTGGCACTAACTATAGTTCACTAAATGCCTAAATGAGAAAAAACTGTGAGGAAAGCCCTATCTTTCTTCATTTATCAAGTCTCATAGTTGCATCATTGAAGACTTGCATTGCTATTTTTCTCCACAATAGTAGTTCACTCCTGTTTAAAAAGATGTGAACACATGAACAGTTAGTTTCTATTTCAATAATGCGACCCAGTCGAGTAGTTCACGGTTCATACTCGTATAATACTTTATCCGTCGGTTAATTTGCTGGATGTCGTCTGGCTGAAAGCCAGGGGAGGTATTCTGGTGTTAGCTTCTTAAATATCATTTGCTGGGTTTTCATTGTTAGGATAGGTGTTGGTGGAATAATGCTTTTAACAAAGAAATTGTATAAATCTCCAATTATAATTATTTAGAATCATTGCTATCCTATGTCATTCC
>LR990644.1:30075549-30233116 GCA_905147715.2 Xestia xanthographa | reverse complement strand
AATACAGTCTTTCCCAACGTGGGCGATAACGCCCCCTTGTGGGCGCTGCAGGCCTAAAGGGAGGACTAAGAGACCCAGAAAAAAAAGGGGGCATTGTGTAGGGCTTTGGGGTCGATTTATAATTTCATCTACCTAGCTAGGAAGACTCTTAGACACCGACTGAGCTCTCGACTCTCGACTACATCTTGTGAACATCAACTAATCTATACTAATATTATAAAGAGGAAAACTTTGTTTGTTTGGTTGTTTGTTTGGTTGTAATGAATAGACTCAAAAACTACTGGACCGATTTAAAAAAATCTTTCACCATTTGAAAGCTACATTATCCACGAGTAACATAGGCTATATTTTATCCCCGTACTCCCACTAGAACGGGAACTACGCGGGTGAAACCGCGGGACATCCGCTAGTATTAATTAAAATTGGAACCTGATATCAACAAACTTATTGAACAGCATCAGATTCAACCTTCACATTAGTTTTTATATAAGAATTGATTATGTTTGTTTTATTTTCAATAAAAGATATATCCGAATACTATAAATTTGCGTTTCAATAATCAATTATAAGTACTTAGCGGTTTTTAAGTATGTTTAAAAAGGGGGGCGTTAAAAAATAATTTATTCTTAAAGTGGGCAGTAGACAAAAAAAGGTTGGGAACCCCTGCCCTAATAAATCAATACAACGGCCCACTGTTCTAACATAAATTGGGTTTTTCCCAAATATATTTCCTTCTAACTGTTGCCCATAACCTTCGTCTGCGTAAAATTATTATAAAAATATGACATCCTTATTTACACACATACACACACACACGTACACTCACAAAAACTCAAACACACCAGAACACAAGCCCAACAAATGCAGACTTTGCTTTATTTCTATTTTCTACCTTGCTTTAACCTTTACCCTGTTAATAATATTTTTAATGTCCACATGTTTGTTCTTCAATGTAACATTTTTTTGTAAAATTCGCACTCCCGAGCCACAAGATACAAGCAACGCTTAGTTTGTGGCTCACCGACTACTATGACACACCTGTATTTTTATATTGATTAATAAACTGATTTTGATTTGATTTTTTTGATTTTGATTTTGATTTGAATCGGATTTTATTAATAACTAGCGGACGTCACGCGGTTTCACCCGCGTAGTTCCCATTCCCGTAGGAGTACGGGAATAAAATATAGCCTATGTTACTCAAGGTGAATGTAGCTTTCTAATGGTAAAAGAATTTTTGAAATCGGCGCTGTAGTTTTTGAGTTTATTCATTACAAACATACACACACAAACAAAAATACAAATATTTCCTCTTTATAATATTATATTGTACGTCCCGCGGTTTCACCCGCGTAGTTCCCGTTCCCGTGGGAGTACGGGGATAAAAATATAGCCTATAGCACTCACGAATAATGTAGCTTTCTACCAGTGAAACAATTTTTAAAATTGGTTTATTACTTCCGGAGTTTACCCCCTACATACAAACTTACAAACAAATGTTACCTCTTTATAATATTAGTATAGTGTTGGCAACACCGGGAATTTCTGCGCTGCGGCCAAAGGACGCGTAACCAAGGCAGCAAATTGTGTCCTGTCTGCGTAAATTGTATCTAGTATAAAAGTGTTGCTCGTCGAGAAATCGGGGTCATTTTGATTATTGGCGCCTTAATGCTAACAAGTATTTTGTGTAGAACGTGTATATTTTACGGCTAACGGCTACGTAAAGTGATCATTTAAATATTATATAAAAATGTAAAAAAATAGTGATTAAAAGTACTTCGTGTTATTAAAATATTGGCTATTATTTCAGGTCTAATACCTTTGTAATTTTAACATCAGAAGTGGGATTCGACACGCTCACAAAAATGGGACGTGATAAGAGGCGTAAAAAGAACAAGAGTAAACGTTCGCGTGCACGTTCATCGTCGTCCTCAAGTTGTTCAAGTTCAAGGACGCCCTCGCCGCCACCGCCAAGGAAACGAAGCAAGGTATCACGGAAAGCTGATACCGAAACCGTGAGTACGAGTACCATGACATTACACAACATGATCCCCGAATTTGAACCGTTAACGGATAATGTTACTGCATGGTTGAATGTTATCGAATCATATGCGACTACTTTTTCATGGACCGATGGTATGACCCGTTATCAGGCTCTAAATAAACTGAAAGGCTCCGCCAAGACTTGGTATGACTCTTTGTTGCGTAACGATCATATTTGGACTACGTGGCTTTGGAAAGATTGGAAAGAAAAGATTTCTTCCACTTTCCAGGTAAAACGGAATATGTTTGAATTGCTAAAAGATATAATCGATAAAAAACCATGCGAGAACCAGTCTCTGTACGACTTTTTTTTCGAACAAAAGTCTAAAATTGATAATTTGCGTCTAAATTTTTCCGATGTGGATATAATTTCGATCATATTAGGGAATATAGGAGACAGTAACATGAGTGCATCGGTAGAAGCAAGTAATTTCAAAACTTGTGACAGTTTGGCAGGATTTTTACACAGTCGTATATATAAAGTTAGGACAATGAAACAGAATGTGAATAGCTCAGCTTCTCGAGAATCCATTATTAAACAAACACCTCAGCAGTCACAGTTGACCTCATCTCAACCGATACCTACTCAGAGTGACCGTGAACAGACCCCTGTACCATCCACAAGTAAGACATTTGTTCCCAGTCAGAATCAAAATCGGAAACCAATCGAATGTTTTACTTGTGGCGGTAATCATAAAAGGGTTCAGTGCAGTATTAAATGTGAATTTTGCAAAAAAAGGGGACATACAGAGTCTACTTGTTTCCATAAAAAGAACACCCTTGTTGATAAAACAACCAAAGAAGAAACAAAATTTGTGAGTTCTCCAAATACCCGCGATAAATTTTGTAAAAAAATTGTTATCAATGGTTTTGAACAAGAAGCTTTTATAGACACAGGTAGTAGTTGTTCATTGATTTCTGAGTCCTTGGTTAAACGGTGTCTGCTGGATGAGTCGCCTTTAGAATCTCCTGTTCTTTTGCAAGGTTTTTCAAAAGATAGTAAGAAAACTGTCACAAAGTTAGTTCGTTCTGACATAATGATAGATTCTATTGTTCTAAAAGATGTTGACATGTACGTAATTGGTGATTTGTCGGGCTGCGATATTTTGATCGGACGAAATATTACTGAAAGGTCAGACATTATGTATTCTCGCATTGGCGATTCACTTAATTTTAATTACGTTTCTGATTTTCATGAATTCTGTAACGTTGTGAATGACATTGATCTACAAATTAATACGGACTCGCATCATAGTGAATTGGTAGCTTTGTTTCGAAAATACAGGCAGTGCGTGGCTTTAAGTGTTGAGGAGTTGGGCAAAGTTAATGACTTTGAAATGGCAATTGAATTGAACAGCTCCAAACCAGTGCAATATAGGCCGTATAGAGCTTCCCATTCCGATAGACAAATTATACGAAAAATAATTAATGAACTGTTAGAAAATGGCATAATACGCGAGAGCAATTCTGAATATGCTAGCCCGGCCCTTCTTACTGATAAAAAGGGCACTAGTGACAAACGGTTGTGCATAGATTACCGAGCACTTAATAAAATTACTGCTAAAGACAAGTACCCAATGCCAAGGGTTGAAGATTTGGTGGATAGGCTCCAGGGTTGCAAGTATTTTACAAATCTCGATTTAAAAAGCGGTTACTATCAAATTAAAATGAGCAAGGAGTCTATACACAAAACCGCATTTGTAACTGAGGATGGCCACTATGAATTCTTGCGTCTCCCTTTTGGGTTATGTAATGCTCCTTCTTGTTTCCAAAAAAATATGAACAAAGTCCTCGGAAACCTTCGTTTCGGCAAAATAATTCTCTATTTAGATGACATTTTGATTGCGTGTGATACTGTTTAAGAGAATTTACGGTTATTGGAACAGGTATTGCAAATATTTAAAGATAACGGTCTTACATTGAATTTAAAAAAAGTGTAATTTCTTGAAAACGGAGATAGAATTTTTGGGGTATAAAATAAAATCAGGGTGCATCATGCCAAGTTCAGAAAAAGTAAGAGCTGTAAAGGAATTTCCAGTTCCAAAAACCGTACACCAACTTCGTCAGTTCCTCGGACTAATTAGCTATTTCCGCAAATTCATAAAGAATTGCGCATTGTTGTCAAGTCCTTTAACGATATTACTAAAGAAAGACACTCCTTGGGAGTGGAACAGCATACAAGAGAATGCTTTTCAAATTTTAAAGAATTCCCTTACCTCTGAATCCACTTTGGCCATTTTCGATCCAAATGGGGAATGCGTTTTGTATACAGATGCTAGCAGGGAAGGTTTAGCGGGTATATTAACGCAAATAACACAGGATGGTGAGCAACCAATACATTTTTACAGCCGCCAAACTACAATAGATGAAAAGAAGTACCATTCTTTCGAGCTAGAATTGTTAGCAATCGTTTGCTCTTTACAGAAGTTTAGGCTTTACTTACTGGGGTCGCATTTTAAAATAATCACTGATTGCAACGCTGTGCGGTTTGCTCTATCAAAAAAGGAAATTATTCCGAGGATTGCACGTTGGGTACTCTCTACACAAGAATTTGATTTCGAAATAGTACACAGAGAGGGTACTCGCATGCGTCATGTCGACGCTTTAAGTCGAAATCCCGCGCAATCCGGGGAAAAATCGGAAGCTGAAATAATATTGTCCATAACAGAAGCTGACTGGCTATTGTCTGTCCAGCTACAGGATTCAGAACTCGTAAAAATCAGGGAGACTTTAGAATCAGGGGAGGCAGAGAAGCATAAAGTTATATTTCTAAATTATGAACTTCTTGGTAATAAAGTATATAGACGGACTGACAAAGGACGTCGTTGGGTGGTGCCCAAAAACTGCATATGGCAAGTTATCAAATGTAACCATGACGACCTTGGTCATTTTTCCGTTGATAAAACGCTTGAACGTATTTCTCATCAATATTGGTTCCCAAAAATGCGACGAACTATCAAAAAGTACATTAGAAATTGTCTAAACTGCATTTATTATAAAAACAAGGGAGGTCCCACGGAAGGAGAGCTATTTCCATTGCCAAAATATGCTCAGCCGTTTCATACAGTTCACGTCGACCACTTGGGCCCTTTTGTCGAAACTGTTAATAAGAACAAGTACTTGTTGGTAGTTGTCGACGCATTTACCAAATTCGTGTTTATAACAGCTGTGCCTAACACCGAAGCTAAATATGTTCTTAGGGAAATGGATAACATTACTAAAATTTTCGGTAATCCGCGAAGAATAATATGTGATGCGGGTACCGCCTTTACATCACAAATGTTTAAAGATTTTTGTAAGGATAAAAATATTCGACTTCATTTTGTTGCTACAGGGATGCCTAGGTCCAATGGTCAGGTGGAGAAATTTAATCGCACAATCTTAGAATGCATGAAGACAATGAGTGCAGATCTTGAGGATGATAGATGGGACAAATGCATTAAATCTCTTCAACAGGCCATTAACAGTACTTACCATAAAACCATTAAAGCTGTACCTTGCGAAGTTCTGTTAGGTTATAGGTTGCACAGTGATAGTGATAAGTTAGGTCCTGAGCCTGATCACGGAAGTCCTACGGATGTAACGAGTTTGCGTAAATGGGTCGATGAAAACATAAAAACCAGTGCAGATAGACAGAAAGAGAGGTTTGATGGTACTCGTACAAAGGCAAGGCAATATCAAGAAGGCGAGTTGGTGTTAGTAAAAATTCAAAGTCAGACAAATGATGGCAGAAGTAAAAAACTGTTGCCAACATACAAGGGCCCTTTTCAAGTCAAGAACGTATTAGGACGCGACAGGTACAAAATAGTTGATCTTAGAGGCAGTGAACGTAGCACCAAGAAATATTGTGGCAATGCTGCTGCAGAAAATATGAAGCCTTGGATCAATATTGCTGGTTGGAGTGGTGCTGATTAATTCTGGGTAAATATTAATTAATGTGGCCAAGTTGGCAATGGGCAAAAATAAAAAGCAGGTATAATTATTTTATTATAATTACTTTAATTTTATAAATTTAATTGTTATTTTCTTTCAGTTTTATTTATTTTTTGGGTCAAATGTGTTGTACAAATTGCTGTTGTACATAGCTAGTTTACAGAAAATGCTTCACTGATGTTAAATTCATTTGCTACAGAACTAAATAGGTGCCTAAGCTTAAAGGAGCTATTTGGTGACAAAAATTTAATCTTTTCCTAAGACTAAAGGAAATGATTAAATTTATCTGTATGGATTCATAATCGTCATTAACGTCGTCTAAGACTAAAGAGGCGTTTACTTGATGTAGGAATCCAAATTTCTCGTGATTTTAACATCATGATGGGCCGAACGTTATTTTAATTCAGTTAGGTTGATAGTGAAATAACAAAGAGCTTTAAAAATTAAAATACACTATTCGTTTATTTACAGGTCAAGACTACTTTGAGGTGGGATGCCTGGGGACAGGCATCATGCAGCATGGCCGTGTTGGCAACACCGTGAATTTCTGCGCTGCGGCCAAAGGACGCGTAACCAAGGCAGCAAATTGTGTCCTGTCTGCGTAAATTGTATCTAGTATAAAAGTGTTGCTCGTCGAGAAATCGGGGTCATTTTGATTATTGGCGCCTTAATGCTAACAAGTATTTTGTGTAGAACGTGTATATTTTACGGCTAACGGCTACGTAAAGTGATCATTTAAATATTATATAAAAATGTAAAAAAATAGTGATTAAAAGTACTTCGTGTTATTAAAATATTGGCTATTATTTCAGGTCTAACACCTTTGTAATTTTAACAATAGATAGTGTAGATTTCAACGGTTTTCATTTCTTTGCACAGAACTTTTATGTTTTTTCTAAAATAAATGCTTAAGTTACTCCTTAAAACATCAGCTATCTGCCAGTGAAAGTTCCGTCAAAATCGGTCGGGCGTTTCGGAAAATAGCCGAAACAAACAGACATCATCATCTGCCTAGCCTTTTCCCAACTATGTTGGGGTTGGCATCCAGTCTTACCGAATGCAGCTGAACATTATTATTTTACATGGAGCGACTGCCTATCTGACCTCCACAACCCAGTAAGTACTGGGTAATACGACACTCCTTGGTAAGACTGGTTGTCAGACAGACAAATATAAAAATAAAATCATCATCATCATCATCTGCCTAGCCTTTTCCCAACTATATTGGGGTCGGTTTCCAGTCTAACCGGATGCAGCTGAGTACCAGTATTTTACATGGAGCGATTGCCTATCTGACCTCCACAACCCAGTTCATACTGGGTAATACGATACCACTTTGGTAAGACTGGTTGTTAGACTTTTTGGGCCACTGACTACCTGTCAAAGATGGACAAATGACAGCCAGGACCAACAGCTTAACGTGCTTTCCGAGGCACGGAGGAAACTAGGTATGTAATGGGTGGTCACCCATTCACAGACCAACCTAGGCAAGCACGGCTTAACCTAAAGATCCACCCGAGCGGCTGTTATTATTAAGCCACGAGCTCCTCCTTATTTTCTTTCTTTTCTTTCTTTTCTTTCTTTTCTTTCTTTTCTTTCTTTTCTTTCTTTTCTTTCTTTTCTTTCTTTTCTTTCTTTTCTTTCTTTTCTTTCTTTTCTTTCTTTTCTTTCTTTTCTTTCTTTTCTTTCTTTTCTTTCTTTTCTTTCTTTTCTTTCTTTAAATATATAAATAAAATATTTTTGTAATAAGTAAAAAGCTGGTATTTTGAAATGACAAACAGACACTTAGAAAGAAAGAAAGAAAGGAAGAAAAAATATTTATTTGCCGCAGGCCCATGACGTGCAAAACATAGGTGGTACAACACTTATAAGACATTTAAAATATAACACTCAAACACACTCACTTAAATTTTATTTATTCGTATATATGTATAGATAAAATAATACCTTAGGAGGCGAACCAGGAAAAGACAAGGAATTGAGACCCATTATATTAATTTACTTGAAAACCCTTATAACCGGTTTCATGAAAGCCGAAATTACAAATGAGGTTTCATTCACGATTTTCCGAAATTGTAACGAAAGGAGTAGGTAAGTACAGTCATGTGCGTAAATACGTTGCACGCAAGATTCTTTGGTGATTTTACCACATAACATAATATCCAATGATATTCTAATAAACAGATATGATAAACACCTTTTTTATCCTCCAAATATCAGAATATTAGGAAAATAAATGAAAAATATTAATAAATCGAAGTATAATACGTTGTAACGTGTGGTATGAGATCACTTGTGTGTACTTTGGTATCATAATTGGTACACTTTTTGAACACGCACGATGGCATTTTTACAATTTTTGTCTAAATTCGTAGCTGCATATCGCTCGTCGCCATGCGTGTTGCAGACTAAAGGCAAAACGACCCAATTGGGCCGTTTTCGAGTCTTCACGATTGCGCGCTCACAACATATCTGTTTACTAGAATATCATTGATAATATCTGTCATAATGTTTAATACACATATACATAACATCACACCTGTAATTCTCAAAGTGCAGGCAGGGCGGGCAGAGGTGTACCTATTTCAGTACATCCACATTTCGCCTATTATGTTTAAGCCATGCTGCATGCAGGCTTCCTCACGATGTTTTCATTCACCGATGCAAGTGATAAAAATACGAGAACGCACAGTGGGTAATTACTACTCATCATAATTTATGTTCCTTTTTATTTTTTTTTGTTTTTGTTCCGTTCTGTGTTACTATTTTACTATAATGTGGTTCTGTTGTATTCTTAATATTTGTGTTTGTCTGAACGAGTTGTATGTTTGCTTTTCCTAATATTGTATGCACGTCATGTCCTTGCGACGAATAAATATTTTTTCTTTTTTTTCTTTTCTTTCTTTTCTTTCCTTTCTTTCTCTTCTTTCTTTTCTTTTTTTTTTTTTTCTTTTCTTTCTTTTCTTTCTTTTCTCTTTTTTCTTTCTTTTCTTTCTTTTCTTTCCTTTCTTTCTTTTCTTTCTTTTCTTTCTTTCCTTTCTTTTCTTTCTTTTCTTTCTTTTCTTCTTTCTTTTCTTGCTTTTCTTTCTTTCCTTTGTACTTCGTCACGTAAACATTTTTTCTTTCTTTTCGCTACTTATGCTCGGGAACCTAACAGAAATAATTATATTTGCTGAGAAAAGTTCAATTAAAATGCAAAAAGGGTTTCACCGCGGAGGTTTCAATTTGTGCTTCATTCGGGCGCCTCATCTAAAAATAAAATTTAATTATTTTTTCTTTTGATTCCTGCTTGACATGAGTTGCTTGATGATTTGGTCTGGTTGATTTATTCATGTTACATTTTACTTAGAAGAAACTGATTGGAGATTTTAATTAAATTGGGTATCTTGTTACCGGTAATAGGCTAGTTTCCACCATCAATAAATTAGTTATTTGAATAATAATGGACACGTATTGTTTGTTTTTGTAAATCAATGAATATCAACAAAGTTAAAACGCATCAACACTCGGGAGTGGGGGCTCGTGACGTCACAACGCACAAAAAATTATAGCACGGCGTGACGTATTGAGAATTTTAAAAACGTCGTATCATCGTCAATTTTGGTTTACGTAACAAAATAAAAAATACGTGTGAAATATTTTTTAATAATCTAACTGACGGATTAATTAGATTTTTTCAGGACACAAGCCTGGATTATTATTATTGGCTGTGGAGGTCAGATGGGCAGACGCACTTTGTAAAACACTGTATTCAGTTGCAGCCGGTTAGACTAGAAGCTGACCCCAACATAGTTGGGTAAAGGCTAGAGAGGTAATGATAAAATTGAACATAAAATAACATCACGCCTGTAATCCCCAAACGGTTAGGCAGAGGTGTACTGGATAGCTCACCCACATTTCACCAGTCATGTTTTAAGTCCCATGTAATAGGGGGCGAGCCTTTTGTCATCAATCGGGCACAAATCCAGAATCCGTGACTGCAAATGAGAAATTTCTGATGGATAAGCCCAATAACACCAACCGAGAATCGAACCAAAGACCTCGTGTTCAGCAATAAAATAAAAAAGAAATATAAATAAATAAATATCGCTGGACATTAACGCACAGCTCCATCTAGTGCCACACTAAGCAACGAGGCTTGTGTCGCGGACACCAGGTAGTTGTTATACTACATAATAGATACTTTTTGTTCGTAAATACATGCTTATTTTACATAATTTTATATATTATTATATTTTTTTTTTAAATTGCATTATTTTGATTGTGATTTTTTGTATTTAAATTGGATTCTGTATTTAATTTTGATCTTGTTTTTAATTTTGTATTTGATTTTGTAATTAATTGTAATTTCTATTTAATTTTGATTTTGTATTTAATTTTGATTTCATAATTAATTTTAATTTGTATTTAATGTTTATTTTGGGTTTAATTTTTATTTCGTATTTAATTTCTGATTTTGTTTTGTTTTTTATTTAATTTCTGTATTTAATTTTGATTTTAACTCTGTTCTTATCTGGTTACATTTATTATTTTTTGGGGCATGCGGTGCTAACCTATAAGAAATTGTTATACTGACCTTTGATATAAGAATCATTATTTAAACATGTAATAGTATAAATAAACAATTATTGGTTGGCCTGAAATAAATAAATAAATAATAAACATCCATCATCATCATTCATCATCATCATTTCAGCCGAAAGACGTCCACTGCTGGACATGGGCCTCCCCCAAAGGGGGATTTTTGCCATAATCGCCACGCTTGGCAGGCGGGATGGCGATCGCAGTACGGTTGTTACGAAAGCACAGAGAACGCTGCTGCCCATTCTCTGGTAAGTCCCCTAGTCGCCTCTTACGACACCCACGGGAAGATATGGGACAACATCCATGACTCGGAAACAAATGTCCATGCTCATCACACAAACATTTGCTCCAACCGGGATTCAAACCTGGTACCCTAAGAACGTAAGGCAGCTTCACAACCGCTGCGCCATTCGGGTCGTCAAAAAGGTTTCTGCTGTTACTGTGTATTCTCTCTCGCACTAGGCCTGCCGCTTGTTGCTTAAGGCCTTTCTAACCCTAAAATTAGCAACTCTATGGGTCAGTTCACACGTACCACAACCACACCACAGCCACAACCACACCACAACGACGCCGTGTGGTCGGGCGTATATTTTGTATTGAAAATGAATATTACAATTTACACGTACCACATTTTGCCGTTTTTATCGACCACCTGTGTAATACGACCACATCGCAACCACATCGCGACGGCAACGCTACCACCGGCGGCGGCACCGCGGCCACATCGCCACGACATGACGTCATCAACAGCGCGCGCCTAGCTGGCGCCTGCGCTCCCCCCTTTCATTCTGCGTTGTACTGCAGTGTGACCATATGTGGCAGTTTCCTGCCTTTTTGGCAGGATTGGCCTCCTATTTCAGCCTCCGGCATGTAGCCATCGACATTTTGTCGGTACCACAACGCAACTGCAAAAAGCCGCTGCGACACTATTCACACGTAACCACAGCTTGACCACATTTTGTTGCTGCGACGTGGTGTTGTTGTGGTACGTGTGAATACACGCTATTTGTGGTAGTTCAAACTTCGTTTGAAATACTGTCAGAATAAAGTTCTAATAAGCTTGCACTACAAAGCGGTTGTTACGTCAGTCACTGCGGCCGAATAGTGCGAAATTAGTGGTTTTTTGCGATTTACAAAAAATCTATTGATTGGACTAAAATAATAAAACACATAACACCTGATTTTTATTTGGTTCAGTTAGTATGCAAAGTTTCATGATCTAATTTGAAGTACTTTTTGAATGCCAGCGGTTTATTGTTCGATTTGGAGGTAACTTTGGATTTTTTTTCTATCGAGAAAAGTTTATGGAATCGTGTTGTCGTCACACATAATACTAAACATTAACATATGGTATCTTAATGTCACCATGTCTTTTATTTGTAACTTCTTTTATGAACTAATGGTGAAGACTTCGACTTAGTTTTCCAGCTACAGTAATTAGTTTTGTCTGCGAAGCCTGATTTAAAAACTTTGAGGAAAAACGCGAAAAGAAACCGCTGTTAAATTAATAATTCATTGTTTTTTATAACTTCTGGGCTAACCACTCAAAAACTTAGTCTTACCAAGCTGTTTAGAAGTATAGTGTAGTGCTCACGCCACCGAGTCTGTACAAAATCGCCAAGATAAGTTTATAACGTAGAGAAAGACATTAATTCTACAGGCCTCAAAAAAGTAAAAGACCTCATCACGAAGCCGTCAACCAAGCATTCTGCACATCAAACTAAGTAACTTTACATAAAAATTATTGCTCGGAAACGACTTTTTTTTTGGGGTGAAAAATCATGTTTTGTAGAACTCAATGTAACGCACTCAAAACATTGTGCTGATGGATTAATTGAATAGTGTGGGGGTTGTAGAGGTATTTAGAGTACAGTTATAACATTAAAAACTTGTATTTAAAAAAAACTTGTCAAAAAGTTGGAACTTTGACCCCCAATATCTCCGTAACTAGAAGGTTCCCAGGTATGGTGTAGAACAAAAAAAATATCACAATGACAAGGAGAATAAGTGTCTTTCGGCTTCGTTAAGAGGTGTTTTACACCCTTTCTAAGTTTTACTAGTAATTTTAAACGTTAACCGTTTCATCATGAAGTACAAAAATAAACGTTACAACTACCTAGTTGTACACCACCACACCTACACTATTTTCTGCCTAGCTCTTTCCCAAGAGTTTTGGAGTCGTCTTCCAGTTTAAGCGAACACAGCTGAATAACAGTATTTTTCGAATCGAGTACCTGTCTAATCTCCAAAACTCAGTTCGATACGGAACCCTTTTTTTCGGATGGGTAATTATCAAATGACTCCTCCTGCTCTGGGCGGAGCGGAAGGGAGGGAGTATCACTGACTAAAACCCATCCATGTTCCTACTTAGCCCTTTTTGTTCCGGGGCCACGGTATCTCTTTCAAACAGTCCCTAACCCCAACGGTCATCGGTTCTACGGCTAATTAGAACACCTCAATTCCACTTCAGCTCACTTATACAACTATAGGTACAGTTTAACTTTATTTACACAAAAAATCCCATAACCCTACCCCATTTACATAACCTCAACCATAAATGTTACCGAACAATAAAAACGGTTTCAATACAAAATGTTTTTCTTATAACAATATTACACGCGGTGTTTTGCCAAGTCTTTGTATCAAGTAGTTTCGACATGCTGCGAGCAAGGCGGGAGTAAAACATCCTTATTCTGTAAAACCACAATATTTTTTTATAACGTAACGCTTTAGTTTCGTGTTTCTCGATAGCCATTTATTTTGTAAAGATTATGAACAATTTTGGAATATAAAACTTGGTCACTTCCAGATTCAAATTGAATGTTGCCATTTTGTTTAGAAACGTTGTCCCGGACAAGGAACTTCTCCTGTATCGTGGGTGCGTTTACAAACATTTAAACTAACATACACAAACAGCCAGATCCGGAGTTTTCTTTTTTTTTAACACGCAGCATAAAGCAGCTAATCGTTGAATCACTGTGCCGACGATAGTCATAGTCATTTATTCATAAACAAGTATCTTGTATCTGAATTTAAACAAAAATTACAATAGACACACTAAAATGACATGACATTTTACAACAACAATTTAACATCAACAATTTAACATCAACAATTTAACATCAATAATTTAACATCAATAATATAACATCAACAATTTAAAAAAAAAATACGTAAGTATACATTTCATCAATATGTCGACATGTCCATGAAATATACAAGAGACGTTCCTAAGGTGGGGGCAACGTTTAAAAAAAATAGTGTAATAGTATTTGCGTAATCTTCTCGTTCTACGAGTGTATGTAACCACAACTTTTATACATACGTACTTGATCGTGTCAAGATATCAGTGACTATTCCAATTCGCCTGAGAAATTCGTCCCAGACTAAATTTTTCTTCTTACTATTACAAGATAAGCGAAACCACAGACGTCTCTAGGCCTTACATAGCCCGAAGCTGGTCCTAAAATATGTTGGGATGGCATGATATATGCCCACAGACATACCATTAGAATGGTATCCAATTTCATATCTTATCCGAAAGACCGATCTTGCTGGTAATCGAGTCGTGTTTGGGATTGAACGGCAAATTCATTAAAGCTACGTGTTTCTAGAGTTAAGTGGGCTTGGTGAATAATAATAGTGACTATTGTGTAAACTGATTGATTTTGAGGAGCTAGTTTCTAAATAATAATAGCCACACGGGTTTTCTTCAAGGAATTTATGAATTCTAGGACAAAGGGAAGAATTGTATGACATGTAAATTATATTTGACATTTTTATTTTAAGCAATTGATATTTTTGTACCTAATTGATTTTCTTTGGTTAGCATTTGTAAGTTAATTTTTAGAAAACTTGTAATTTAGTTATTTTTATTTGACATTTGTAATTTCATAATTTAGACAATTCTTGATTTAGTACTTATTTTTTTTGACATTGGAATTAAATTATTTTGTTAAATTAGAATCATTGTTATTGTCACAAAATTTGCATTCCGAATTTACATAGTTGGCGGAATATGAAGAACTATTGTTTATTTGTTATAAAATCTGTAAAATACCATATTCCAGGCAAATAAATAAATCTATCTAAAGTTAGCAATACTTACACAAAGAGATCAATTCCGGGCCTCGGAAAGCACGATAAACTGGAAGGTATTCCTAGATCCTTAATAGTCGTTACAAGTACTCGGAAGCCTGAAAGTCTCAAACCAGTCTTACCAAGGGGCCAAGGTTTCCTAGTTACTCAAATTATGTTTTTCAGAAATCAATAAAATGAGTAAAAAAAAAAACATTTTAAATTTTGCAAAAATCGGAAGAAGGCGGAACCCATTTCAGCCAAGCCAGTGACACTCACGCTACCAAGACAAATCTATCGACGTATGATTTATCCAAATCTGTTCATCTGCTTAGAACTTACGAGAGAACAAAGAAAGACACACATACACAAGTCAAACATATAATCCTTCTTTTGGGTTTTGCGGAGTGTGGCCCACATGCAAGACCAAGACGAGACCTTAGCCAGTCTTGGTCTTGGTCTTGCGTCAATACACCTGGTCTCGGTCTTGGTCTTGGTATTGCACTCTCAGTCTTGGTCTTGGTCTTGCAGCAAGTCTCGCAAGTCTTGCGAGACTCTACAATTTAGATTAGACTACTTTAAAATACCTATTAGCCTATTGCTAACACGTTACACGTTAGTTTAGATCTTAGTACAACGTAACAGAGTAGGTACATGTTAAGCTTAAATTAACATAGGCATAGTGAACTACCAAATTAATAAAATTAACTTGACAATAATTTAAAAAAAATTACGCAATTTAGTACCTAAGCTTAATTGCTAACTCTAAGTTAATTATTTTCTGTACGTGTACTGGCTATCCTAAACTCTTCACAAACAGCTAGTGGTTAAAATAATTATCACATATACATCATCATCATCATCTGGACTTGATACTTCTAACTAATAAAATTAACTTTATACTTTATTAACTTAACTGCGAGACGCGAGAGTCTTGCAGGCTTAGTCTTGTTCTTGCTCAAGTCTTGCAGAGTTCAGTCTTGGTCTTGGTCTTGCTACAATAAGTCGGTCTTGGTCTTGGTCTTACAAAAAATTCAAGAACAAGACTAAGACTGATTTTGGGCAACACTAGTTTTGCCACAGTCAAGTAAAAGCAAACCAAGCCAGCACAAATCACAAATCAGAAAAAAATCCGCCTATCTGATATTTATTTATACCAATTCAAGGTCGAAAATCATCCTTCTTACCTCGATCATCTCTCAAAAGTCACATCACATCACGATTGGCTACAAATGTTTGCCGTCATCCCTTTGAACCAATGACAAGGGTTCACGATTCCCTTCTCATTTCAAATCATTGGATGTTCGATCTCTTATCCTACACGATTTTGTATTTCGAATAATCTTAGTATTATTTCGATTGTTTTTTGTTTTTCTGGTGATTTGTTGAGTCAAGCGTGAGATAGGTTGAACATTTCTAGAATGGCAAGATTTTTGAATTTTTCTTTTTAAATTCGGGTTCTATGATAAGATGACTTAAAACCTAAGTCTTTGGTCAATAACGAAGTCATTATAAAAAAGTATTTAATGATTACTAAAGTTGGTGCCAGTTAAGATCGCAATAGCGGTCATTGCCCTTTCCCTAATATCTCTTCCTACAAAACTAAACAAAATAAAATGAACCATGTATCGTTTTTCATTAGTTAAAATGTTGAAGTTAACGATAGATGACGATTCAAGACTTGAACAGGCTTAGTTTTGGATTTCAATGATAAGAACTTTAATAAATGTAGGTGGGTCATTGACCGCTTTTGCGATCTTAACTGGCACCAACCATAGTATTTTAAGATCGATTCCAAATGATTTTCAAAGAGTAACCATAG
Organism: Xestia xanthographa; assembly: GCA_905147715.2. Classification (NCBI taxonomy): domain Eukaryota; kingdom Metazoa; phylum Arthropoda; class Insecta; order Lepidoptera; family Noctuidae; genus Xestia; species Xestia xanthographa. The sequence goes on along the minus strand of LR990644.1, from coordinate 30,216,657 downwards.
GAATCGACCAACGCGAACCGTGCACAGTTTTGTCGACGTTTTATATGTGCCCATCTAGGCCTATATGTGAAATAAAATATTTTTAATTTTTTTTTTATTCATTTATATACATATTTTTAACATTATTAAATATTTCTTAATAAAACTACATAAAAAAAACATTTAAAAATATAAAAAAATAGTAGACCACCAGCGCTGGGAACAGGGTCCGAGCTGCCGGTGGTCAGGGCTCTTGAGAGAGGAACCTCCTAACGATACGTGCCGTGTCCAGAAGTACTGCTTTCTGAATCAAGCCCTTGATCCAGCTGCCAAGCGAGAGCCTCTTAAGATGTTGGTCGAGGCTCTTGGCTATTAAGCCATTGGCCGACACGACTATCGGCACAATGACTGCTGTACCCACGTCCCACATGTCGACAACCTCGCGAGCCAGATCTAGATATTTGTTATTTTTTTTTTTTTTAAGTCATCATCATCATCTGCTTAGCCTTTTCCCAACTATGTTGGGGTCGGCTTCCAGTCTAACCGGATGCAGCTGAATACCTGTATTTTACATGGAGCGACTGCCTATCTGACCTCCACAACCCAGTTAGTACTGGGTAATACGATATCCCTTGGTAAGACTGGTTGTCAGACTTTTTGGGTCACTGACTACCTGTAACGACTGTCAAAGATCTACAAATGACAGCCGGGACCAACGGCTTAACGTGCTTTCCGAGGCACTTTTTTTTTTAAGTATTATTACAATTTCTTTTTTTATTTTTTATTATTATTTTGACTTTGTTTACATCTATCGAAGCGCTTGATGGACTGTGTAAACGATGATTATATGGCTTGAAAGGAGGAGACTGCTGAGATGACGAGGAATAGAGAAGTACGGAAGAAGAAGACATGCTGTGATTCCAAATTATATTCTTATTCTCTAAGCACACAAAATTAAAAAAAAATATACCTACACACAAAATTAAAATATATTAATTAATTGGGCAGGAAAATGATCATGATGATCTATACTAATAATATACGTAAATAGTTAAAGTTTGTATGTTTGGGTGTAGGGGTAATCTTCGGAACTACTGATCCAATTAAGGCAATTCTTTCAGAAAAGGAAAGCTTTTAAAAGTCCCGATGAGATGTTTTCCGACCATAACGCTAGCAAACCCGGGGACAAAAACGAAAGGTTAATAAGTGATTATAGATACTTTAGAATCGGTACAGTATGACCATTTTATGTATGGAGTCCAAAATAGCGCTGCTTGTCACGACAAAATGCATCAATGTGTCAAACTTGGTACATTTATTTTAGTTCTGTGTTTTGCCGCCTGCACAGATAATTTGGTTAAAGTTGTAAAAGGGAATTTGACATATTTTTTACGTCTACTGAGGTTAAGGGGACTACGGGAGCAAAACGCAAGTTTTATAATGCAAAAAAGCATACGATTTACTACAATAAACAAAACCAGAAAAATATATGATATTCTTCAGGATTGTAGGAGTATGATAGTGTTTTGAAAACATAAAACAAATAATTTACCTCGATAAAAAAATCACGAACTTATCTCTAAAAAATTCTATTAACGAGTAAAAACCATACTAAAAAATACATGCAATTATTCTGCTTTTTTGGCAAATAATTCTACAAGCAACATTATTAGCATCATAATGTTTTATTTTTTTAGTACAATCAATAGATTTTTTGTACACTGCAAAAAACCACTCGTTTTGCACTATTCGGCCCGCATTGACGGAGCTTCTGAGGGAGATCTCGATCTCCCGAGCTTCTATGGACAGTTGTACACGTCAACCAGTAAACCCGTCGCAGATCTAGCAAATGACCCAAGAGCTAGACTGACCCGACATTATACCGAAGACATCCCGGACGTCAGCCTGTACGAGATTAGGATGGCTCTGAAGCAGCTCAAACAACAAGGCACCGGGTGGTGACGGAATTACGGCCGAACTCCTTAAGGCGGGTGGAAAACCGGTACTTATGGCCCTTCAGAAGCTGTTCAATTTCGTCATACTTGAGGGAAAAACGCCACAGGCATGGTGCAGGGGTGTGGTGGTACTCTTCTTCAAAAAGGGTGACAATGCCCGGTTGAAGAATATAATTCTTCAACCGGGCATTGTCACCCTTTCATTCCCGTCTCACTTCTAAGCCATGTCTACAAGTTGTTTTCTAGAGTCATCACGAATCGTCTCGCGCGCAGGTTTGACGATTTCCAGCCACCCGAACAAGCCGGTTTCCAAAAAGGCTTTAGCACCGTGGACCACATACATACGCTGCGGCAAGTTATACAGAAGACCGAAGAGTATAACTTGCCTCTCTGTTTAGCGTTTGTGGACTACGAGAAAGCCTTCGATTCTATCGAGACCTGGGCTGTACTGCAGTCTCTCCAACGGTGCCAAATCGACTATCGGTACATCGAGGTGTTGAAGTGTTTGTACGAAAACGCCACCATGTCAGTCCGACTTCAGGACCAGGCCTCGGAACCTATCCTCCTGCAGCAAGGTGTGAGACAGGGAGACGTCATATCTCCGAAACTGTTCACCGCTGCACTGGAGGATGTCTTCAAGGTCAGAACCTTGACCACCAGTCCAGAGACTGGAAAGGGCTAGGCATCAACGTCAATGGCGAGTACATCACTCACCTTCGGTTTGCCGATGATATCACTATATCATCGGCAAACCGAAGGTGAGTGACCTCCATGGTCTCAGCCATGACCACTGTCATGGCTGAGACCATGGAGGACCTCAGTACAATGCTCGATGATCTCAATAGAGCTTCTGGAAGAGTGGGTCTAAAAATGAACATGGACAAAACTAAGGTCATGTTGAATGCCCATGTCACACCCACTCCTATCAATATCGGAGACTCTACACTCGAAGTTGTAGACGATTATGTGTACCTGGGATAAACGGTCCAGTTAGGTAGGTCTAACTTCGAGAAGGAGGTCAATCGTCGAATCCGACTCGGCTGGGCAGCGTTCGGGAAATTGCGCGGTATCTTCTCGTCCAACCTACCGCAGTGTCTCAAGACGAAAGTCTACGACCAGTGTGTGTTGCCAGTGATTACATACGGGACCAAAACGTGTCGCTCACAATGGGCCTCATCAGAAGGCTTAAAGTCACCCAAAGGGCAATGGAGAGGGCTATGCTCGGAGTTTCCTTGCGTGATCGAATCAGAAATGAAGACATCCGCAAGAGAACCAAGGTTACCGACGTAGCCCGAAGAATTGCCAAACTTAAGTGGCAGTGGGCAGGGCACATTGCTCGCAGAACGGATGGCCGAAGGGGCCGAAAAGTTTTGGAGTGGCGACCGCGAACCGGAAGACGTTGCGTTGGAAGGCCTCCCACTAGGTGGACTGATGACCTGGTGAAGGTTGCGGGAATCCGCTGGATGCGAGTCGCACGGGACCGTTCAATATGGCGACACTTGGGGGAGGCCTATGTCCAGCAGTGGACGTCTTTCGGCTGAAATGATGATAATGATGATGATGATGAGTGACTGACGTAACAACCACTTCGTAGTGCAAGCTGATTAGAAATTTTATTCTATAAGTATTTTAAACGAAGTTTGAACCACCACAAATAGAGTTGCTAATTTAGCTCCTGTAGTCGTGTTAAAAAGAAAACTTTTGCTATTTCAAAAAAAATCTATTGTAGCTCCAAAAAAACCTACCAATTTCTTCACACACTTTCTAAATCAAAAGTTTCCCTACCCAGACAGAACGTGGTGAGTTTTCTTCTTACCAAGTAAGAAATCAACTTACACTTGGCTAACTTTTTCATAATTTAAGTTTGCCTAAAAGTCTGGCTAAGATATCAAGACCAATTTCCTTTCCAGTATATTTGTTCGTCAAGAATCAGTTTGACGAGTTAATGAAAATTGAAAAACTTTCACCATCTTCCTACGAATTTACTTAAATAATTTTACTGAAAGATCAAATTGTGCCTCATTAAAAGACGTTTTCCTTAAATAAATATTATTTTAAGATGTTTATTTTAAAGGCTGGCCATGTCTGCCGTATGTCCGATAAGCTTTGGGCCAAAATAACTACAATAGGAGCCCTTTTTTTTCCGGATGGGAAATCATCAAATGACTCCTCCCGCTCTGGGCGGAGCAGGAGGGAGTTTCAGCCTTTTACTGACTAAAACCCATCCATGTTCATTCATCGACCTTTGTGTTCCGGGGCCACGGTATCTCTTTCCAACAGTCCCGCAACCCCGGCAGGCATCGGTCCTTGCGGACCCCTTCCTTTTTGCTGACTCTCTTTGAGGCGCGCGTGGAACACGAACGCGCCGTCGACACGGCCTGTCGTCATGAGACGGACGGACGGCGAGCTAGCCCATAGACAATAGGAGCGCTGACACAAACAGAAGGCGACGCGGTAGACTTCCCAGGAGATGGCGGGACGAGCTGGACAGAACCAACGACCAGTGATCCACATTAGCCCTGGATCAAAGGATTCGGAAGTCATGGGGAGATCTCTTTGCCCAGCATTGGGATGATACAGGCCAACAGTCACTGTAATTGTAAAGTAACTCTTTCTGAAAGTCATTTAGGTAACTCAATAAAATAGATATCAATTTGTTGTCTGTTCTGATTGGTTGATTAAAACTATGACAACCAATTTAATAAATTGTGGCTTATTCCTGAAATCCCCCCTAAGGGGGAAAAGTGGAATCTAAAAAAAAAACGTCTAAATTCCCCCCTGATCATCCCCCTTAGCGTCAAATCCCCCCTGAAAATGCCCCCGAGGGGGAAATCTGGAATGTAAAAAAAAGTCTAAAATTCCCCCCTGAAGTCCTAAGATCTTGAGGTCCTGAAGTTAAAATATTGGCAGAGCGCGCCGGTGGCAGAGGCAATCCCTAGGGATTGCATCTGCCACCGGCGCGCGGCACTGTGTGACGATTTGTTCGCCGGTGGTCGTACACTGAACCGCAATGTCAATATCTTCAAAAGTACCTGACCTAGCTTTATGAAATAAAGACTAAATTAAAGAATATTTAATGCCACATAAAATAATATATAAAAGCTTTTTATTTACTATTACTAATTGCATAAAAACATGTCATGTAATTTGAAGAATAAGTTGAATAAACTGTTCATAATTGTATAATGTCATAATACACACTAAAAAAATTTAATTAAAATCGGTTGTATGGTTTCTAAGATGAGCATTTACAAAGATAGTGACGCGTGATTTTTAAATATAAGAATAGATAATAGCCAATCACGGCTCCCAAGGACAGTGTCGCAACCCGTAAGCTTCCTAAGCCGTGAGTATCGAGCAGCTGATGGAATACCGCCGCTGTATGTAGGTCAGGTATTTTTGTAGCGAGGTATAGCGGGCGACGCGTAATCGTGTCATTGACAATTATTAGGTGTACGGCTACCAAAGAGGTTGGTGTTTATATGATTATTTTATGGAGATAGTTTTTTTAAATGGATTAGTTATTATTATGGGAGTATTTAATTTATTTTAAATTGGCTAAATGTGGGTGTATTGTAAGAACGCAGCTGCCGTAACCCATGTTTTTGCAACATTTTTCATGGTTGCTACGTTCCTTTTGGTCGTATTGTAGCGCGATATTATATAGCCTAAATTCCATTCATTCAATTTCATTCTAGCCTAGCTTTCCTCGATAAATGGGTTATCAAACAATAAAAGAATTTTAAATTAATAAGTATAGATAATTTCCCTAAAGTTTTGTTAACGCTATCCTTCCAAGTATCCTTTTCCTGAACAACCTTTTTTTCCATCCATGTTCCTTCATCGCCCTTTGTGTTGCGGGGCCACGGTATCTCTTTCGAACAGTCCCACAACCCCGGCAGGCATCGGCCCTTGCGGACCCCTTCCTTTTGCTGACTCTGTTTGAGGCGCGCGTGGAACACGAACGCGCCGTCGACACGGCCTGCCGTCATGAGACGGACGGATGGCGAGCCAGCCCATAGCTCAGCGTCCACAGGCCCGATTTCTTAACAACCTTGAGCTAACTTTTTGGGAAAAAATAATTAAACATCCCGATTTTCATGAAACACGAATTCTAGCAAAATATGACGGATTTTTCTGAAAGTAGGACTGAACGTCTTACAACAGATTTATAGCTAGATTTTGGCTCACAGTCCATAATCTTGTTAGCACAGCCCCCGGCGTGAAGCGAGGACTCATTTTAAAGGCGAAATGGGGTCAAATTTGATGCTCTAGGCCACTCTGCTGAGACGGTTGAATGTCCTCATTTAGATAATTCTATCATCGATTCTTGGATGCAAAAGGCGATGGCAAGCTTTTAAATTCAATATTTACTTGAAACGCAGTTAATTTTCTTTACTTTGTAAAGTCCGGGAACCAGGTTGAAAAAGCTATTAGTTATTATAAATGCAAAATTAGGTAACTGTGTATTATATACTTGTTAAATTGTAACGCCTTAACGGCTGATCATATTTGGGTATTTGGTCCACAAATAGGCCTTGCAGTACTTAAAAAGAGAACATACTGAATGAAGTAATTCGTCATTGCAAGCTTTCGGAGTACCGTACATCGCGTTATGAACATTCTAAATGAAATAATTCGTCATTGCAAGCTTTCGGAGTACCGTACATCGCGTTATGAACATTCTAAATGAAGTAATTCGTCATTGCAAGCTTTCGGAGTACCGTACATCGCGATGATGAACATTCTGAATGAAGTAATTCATCTTAACAAACTTTCGGAGTACCGTACATCGCGATGATGAACATTCTGAATGAAGTAATTCGTCATTGCAAGCTTTCGGAGTACCATACATCGCGATGATGAACATTCTGAATGAAGTAATTCATCTTAACAAACTTTCGGAGTACCGTACATCGCGATGATGAACATTCTGAATGAAGTAATTCGTCATTGCAAGCTTTCGGAGTACCCTACATCGCGATGATAAACATTCTGAATGAAGTAATTCGTCATAGCAAGCTTTTGGAGTACCGTACATCGCGATGATAAACATTCTGAATGAAGTAATTCGTCATTGCCAGCTTTCGGAGTTCCGTGAATCTCGATGATGAACATTCTGAATGAAGTAATCCGTCATAGCAAGCTTTCGGAATTCCGTAATCGATGATGAACATTCTGACAGAAGAAATTCGTCTTATCAAACTTTCGGAGTACCGTACATTGCGATGATTAACATTCTGAATGAAGTAATTCGTCATAACGTACCTTCTGACTCACGTACTTAAGTCGTACTTTCAAGCTTTATGTATACGGTAGGTACATCGGTATTTTTAACTTCGGAGTTCAATAATACAGTCTAGAACAACATTTGCACATATCTAAACCACGATCAAGAGCTGACAATAATTCCTATGGAATATTGACACTTTGTCATTGCAAATTAAACTAATCTTAACTGCGTTCAAGAGATTTATTTTTTATCATTTTATTCAAGGGTTTTTTGTACGCAAATTCGACGATATCAATCCCATCGTACTTTTACAAAAATCAACTTACTTCTAAACTTTACCTTATCAAAATAACACAAAACTGAATCAACTTCAACTAATTTGTTATTTAATAAAAAGTACATAAACATACCTAGTATTTTTTAGGGTTCCGTACCCAAAGGGTAAAAACGGAACCCTATTACTAAGACTTCGCTGTCTGTCCGTCTGTCTGTCATCAGGCTGTATCTCATGAACCGTGACAGCTAGACAGTTGAAATTTTCACAGATGATGTATTTCTGTTGCCACTATAACAACAAATACTAAATATAGTCAATGGTACGGAACCCTTCGTGTGCGAGTCCGACTCGCACTTGGCCGGTTTTTCAAGATCTATGTGCTGAAGGCTTTGACTATAATTAGTGAAATCTGACCTAAGTCTGTGTTTATGAAATTCTTTACTAATGAACCTTACCAGTCCCGTCACGGCTAAACAACATTTTGGTTCAAATGTTTAGTATTATGTTCCGGCAATTAGTAACATTTGTAAACGTTCACTCGACCGTGGCGTTATGTGCCAAATGTTTACTAACTATGCTTTGTCGATATTAGTGTGTTTTGATTTATTTGTGGGTAAGCTGAAAACGAAAGCCCGCAAGCGTAGCGGGAAACTCCGTGCAAAATAGTGCAATGACCTGGTCAAAACCAACAGCCAGTTGGTACACATAAACCTGTAATGTTCCCACTGCTGGGATACAAGTCTAATTTCTGTCTGAAAGTGGCGCCCGTGACTGAAAAGTTGTGTTGTAAGGTAATCGGTTCTTATGGTACGCTACGGATACACTGTGATACGGAGGAATGAAGAAAATGTCGTGAGGAATGTTTTGAGTATGAATGTGGATGGTTAATAAGAGTAGAGGAATGCCTACATTAACGTACAAAACGCAGCTAAGTTCACGTGCGTAGCTTAGCCCAGTGGCGTAGCTACGGAGGGGCGGTGGGGGGCCATGGCCCCAGGCGGCCTACGAAAGGGGGCGGCAGGAAGTGCCAATTTATTAATTTGAAAAATGTAAAAAAAATTCGAAATCGCTCGCGCAATGTCATGCCAATCTTGCCATAGAAAACGATATAAATGTTGATATACCGGGTGATTGGTAATTGGGTGCAGGCCTTCAAATGGGTGATACCATTAAACACCTTATTTGTTACAATTTTTACCCCAATTGAGGTAAGATAATTTCAAAAAAACTTTTATAGTTCGATTTCTCAAACACCACCCAGTTTAGACCCCAAGTTATCGGGGTCAATAAAAAACAAGGGTCGGCGTATTTCCGGTCGGCCCCAAGCGGCGAAAACCCACGCTACGCCACTGGCTTAGCCGTGAGTCGCTGCTTAGAGTTGCCTTGCCCCAACTAGCTATCTATTTCTCTTTCAAGAAACGTACAAAAGACTGTAGGTACTGTGTAAGTTAAAGTGATACATAATTTATATTAATAGTTGATCATGATCACTGACTGTTCACAACGAACGTGTTGTTGTGAGCTCCATTCGCTAATCGCTCGCTGTCTGAAGCGTTCCTTATAGCCTAACCAAAATTGTTGAAACGTAACTAATATTCTGAGAACTAAACTATTTCTATATTTATTTTAATTAACTTATGTATCCAGCTTGTTTCATAACTGTCTTCTTCACAAAGATAGTGGAATTAGTAACGTTTTCAATTAGAACATATTTTTTATCAAACGTTTTGCTTTATGAGTTTCTCTTTCAAAGTTTTCTGTGGGCAGCGTTTTAAATTATAGAAATATGCTGCATGGTAATTATAGTCTGCGCTAGATAAGTAGGAATTAAAGGTCATTGCTCTTTCCTTAATTTCTCTGCGTAGCTACCCCCACAATACATTATGAATCGTTTTTTATTACTAGACAAAGTCAAGGATCACGATAAAGGACGTTGCGAGACAAGTTTATGTCATTATTTCTGATTTCGGAATTATCATCATCGGCCTATTAATGTTCCCACTGCTGGGACACAGGCCTCCTCTCTATGAAGGGAATGGGCTATAATCCACCATGCGGGCCCAGTGCGGATTGGTAGATGTCACATGTCTTCGAATTTTTTGGTTCTAGGACATGCCGGTTTCCTCACAATGTTTTCCTTCACCGTTTTGAGAGCAGTGATGATGAAATAAATAACACAAAGTAATGCGCCTGTCTGGGTTCGAACCCACGACTCGTACGTCGGGGCCGCCACCACTGGGCCACCACTGCTCCCAAATTCATTATTAAGGATGTAATAGACCATGATCTGAGGTAGAATAAAGGATACTTTTTATCCCGGTTATATCCCAGTGGGATAATTTCCGTCCTCAACAAAGATGAAACCGCAAGCAAAAGCTTATACATAAATAAATTTAAACAACCTTTGTTCATAGGTTGAACGCTAGTTTCAATTTATGCCATGCAGGTACATCCATTATGCATGCAGTATTGCTGCATTTTCGTTAGCCATAGTCAGTCCTGGCTTTTATTTTACCTATGAAGCTTATTGCCCACTAGGTGTGCTTTTTAGTTCAAGTTTAATGTTCTTAAAATATTCTCAAAGCTGTTCAAATGAACGTTAAAATTACATATTTCCCAAAAAATTACACATCACCTTGTCGAAAGCTCTGTGACATAATAGGCTAGTTTTCACCATCAATAAATTGCAAATCTATTTAGTCCGTCAGTTAGAGTATTGGAAAATAATGGACACTTATTTTTTTTCTTTTGTAAATCAATGAATATTGACAAAGATAAAACGCATTAAAACTCAGGAGTGGGGGCTCGTGACGTCATAACGCACTAAAAATTATACCAGGGCGTGACGTATTGAGATTTTTAAAAGCGTCGTATCTTCGTCAATTTTGGTTTACGTAACAAAAGAACAAATCGTGGGCTTAGTTCAAATACCAACTAACTCGACATTTTGGCAAATTGAGTTTAATATACAAATCGCTTCCAATTTTTTTCCTTTTTATACAGGTAAAACCGACTAACCCTTGCGATGCTTCGTTTCGGAGATACTGAATCTTAAAACCGTCTAAATTATGCTTTTAATTGTATGAAAACCTAATATTCCTTGATAATCAGTGAAAATATATATTTTTATCGAAGTCAAACAAAATACCTTGACTTATCAGTTTTCAAAATAAAACTTTGCGACTAAAATACGGAACATTTAAAAAGTGAAACGATCTTATTCTGTTTAGTTGGTTTTATAAGTACTAAGATATTAGAGAAAACACACAGTTTTATAATTTCAATAACAATTACTAGAGGTTAGTTGGTTTTCCTATTGATCGCGTATTATCTAACTGGACACAATATAACGAAGTCATCGCGAGTAAATTGGTGTAATAGGTTTTACTTCTATAATTTTGCTCATATTCCACGCGCAATATCTAAAGGTAAAATACCGGCTAACCCAGGGTAGTTGATATAAATTCTCTAGTTACCGACGGGCGGGCGGGCGCAGCGCATGCGTTAGTCGTTTCTGCTCTCGCGCCGCGAGAACACCTCGTGTCATTTTTGGTGTCCGATAAGGAAAGAGCGACTAAAGTCAGGAACTTTATTTCGGCAACTTTTGATCTGCAAAATTGCCGTAAATTGACGGAAGCTTATTGCTTTGGTCAGAGGCACACGGTAAAAAAGGCAGCGCGGAAATCGGATCTATATTATCTTTATTTTTATTTGTCTCAGTATGTACCAAGACAAGTCAACGAAGAGGCTTTTTTTCCGACACATGCGGAGGCCAGAATCGCAACCCTTATGTGGCATCTGTCTTGCTATGGGCAGTGCAAACCATTGTAAATTTAACAATAATTGAGCATACATTTTTGAAATCGGGCCACTTTTACATGGAGGTTGATTCGATGCATAGTAGCATAGAGTCGGCTCAGAAACACTCAAAAATTTATTCTATGTCGGAATGGCATAACATTTTCCGACGGGCTAGGTCTTCTCTATCGACGACGTTGACGTAAGAGAGATGAAATTCAACGACTTTTTCGATTTAAAAACATTGGCAGGCAGCATCATGAAAAACAAGAATAAAAACACAGAAGGAGACAAAGCGAATTGGTTAAAGATAAAACGCATAAAATATGAAAAGGTTCAGATGAAGATCTTTTATAACTATGACATGTCCGATAAATTCTTCGCTAAAGATCAGGAAATAAACATGGAGTCTGTTATTCCCAATGCTGCTCCTGATGTCGGGCTCATCGTTAAGGAACCAGACAAAAAAAGACCATGGTAAATTCGACAGCTATAACTACAAACTACAACGAAGCCGAAGCAAAAAAAATAATTTACTGAAATTGTGTACGAAAGAAGTAATTCCAGAAGAATATCACGCGTAGTTTGAATATTTAGCGACTGATAGACCGTACCCAAGGTGTTACGCAGCCTGATATGTCTTTTGACGAAGGGTAATGTTTTTTTTACAATTTCAAGTTCCTTTCAAATTTTTTATTTGATAATAAAATGATTACCTACTTTTAAATATTGTTTATAATATATAAAAAAACATTATTATTGATAGCTTTTAAAAATTTTTCTTAGTGAATCAGTATTTCTAGACAGGAAGTTATGGTTAATAATAAAAAAAAAACTAAACTTGAGAAGTAAAACCAACTAATATTTCACATATTTGCGTTTATATAGAAAATTAAAAGGAGTATTGAAATCTTCGTATGTTTAATTTTTAAGAACATTTAAATTATTATATATAAATCTAGTAGCACTCAGCAATAACGTTTAGTTTCCAAAATACAGCGTTTTCTTGATAGAGAGGTAAAAGCAACTAAATAGGGGGGTTCGGGGCACAAAGTGTAATTTTCTGTGAAACACTGTGACTTTTCTTTGAAAAGATATAAATCAAAGCATACTTTGTTAAATTATCAATGAGATATCATTTCTCAATAATCCATTTTCTAAAGTAATGTATTTAATTTTAGGAACCAAACTTTCAAAACATCATTGCTCATTTTCATTATTTTCGAGTTAGTTGGTATTTGAACTAAGCCCACGAAATACGGGTCAAATATTTTTTGATAATCTAACTGACGGACTAATTAGATTTTTTCAGTTGACATTATATATGTCCATGATGGTGATTCATAATTAGTGATGATTCGACAATGACAAAATAGAGGTAACATTAACAAACTTTTAAAACACAACAGAACTTTTAAAGACGAAAATAATTCTGAGAAGAAAGGTGAACAAAAACACCGTGAAAAAATGGTATGGTATATGGTAGGTAATGGAATAGGTAATCCTAGAAGCAAAATTCGGAGACATGTGACATCTTCCAACCAGTACTGAGTTGGTACCTATGGTGTACTGATTACGGCTCACTGCACCTTTTTTTTTAGGATGGGCCTGCAACTGACCTCAATCTCAACTGATGGATGGCAATGGATGACGTATAAGATAAAACGTGCGTGCTTAGAAGAAACCTGTTCACTCTTGCTTTGAAAGTTAACAGGATATAAGTGGAAGGTAATACAGACGCTGGCAGAGATTTCGACACTATTGCAGTGCTGTCTGTCAAAGACTAATTCTCAGCAGTGAGAACTTTGAAGCTGATTGCGCGTATGCTATGCTTTCTCCCTAACAACTCCAATGTCTATCAGTCGTACTAGGACACTTACCCAAATCACATTTTACACTTCTCAGTCAGAATCACCTGTGACTAGAAGGGAAGCCGGCTGAGATTGGCTTCTTGGGTGCTTTCGCGCCTGCAACCTACAAATCCTAGGATTTGAAATGAAATCTGAATGATTTGATCAAGGCGAACGATACAGCTGTCCAAATTACTGGTTGGAAAAAATAAGTTGTAGTCAACTGGCAACAAAATAATTTAAAAAATAAAAAAAAACCCGACTGCGTAAAAAATAACTAATAACTTTAAATAAAAACTGAAAAGAAAAAGACAAGTTTAGGAGACAGGACATATTGACTGCAACAGTCGGGACCCATATTGTATGTGTTGATTTTAGTCTACAAATTATTTAATTGGTCCCAACTGTTGCAGCCAATACCTATGTCCTGTCTCTTGAACTTGTTTTTTTCTTTAAATTTATTAGTTATTTTTTACGCAGTCGGGTTTTTTTTATAATACGCTTTTTAGTTACTTAGATATACCATTTTAAAACCCTCACGATGAGCCCTTAAATTTGATAGCCTTAATACAGTCGCCAATTTTTTTTTTGGTTTCAAACTCAAACTCAAACACAAAGCATTTATTTCAATTAGACCATTACGGCACTTTTGAATGTCAAAAATACAAAAAAAAAATCAAAGCTACAGTCCCAGTCACAAGGCATAATAACTTGAGAAAGTACTGTAGTTGCCCATTCCCTAGCGTAGATCTCTATGGAGAAGAACGGGCAAGAAACTCCATGGACACTCTTTTTTTTGTTTTTTTTTTCATTAACTTAAATTACCCTGCCCGGGGTAACAAAGGATTCTTACGATACCACGTACATCGGTTTATGCGTTTATAAATTATGGTGGAATAAAGAAACTCACAAACATACATATACATGAACCCTGAAAACATAACACTCCTTTTTTTGGGCAGTCGTGTAAAAATTGAAAAGACCTCACTCAAGAATCGAACCCGATCTGAAAGTATCTATAGCAATAACCCAGCATGAATACTTTAAATCTTAATTAACACTTGTAGACGAGTGGGTCACAAACTGATGCCCCGGTCCCAGCGGCCATGTTGCCTTTTATGACAAGTTAAACAGAAATGGCTGAACGTTTCGTGGTAGTCGCCTTTATTGTTGCAAACTGAGGAAGTTTTAGTTTTAGGGGTATAAGGAAGTCCCTAGTCGGGAGATGGGAATCTGTTGACCGAGTTTTTTGATGGCTTAAGTACGTACTTTAGGAGGAGCTCGTGGCTAAACAATAACAGCCGCTCGGGTCGATCTTTAGGTTAAGCCGTGCTTGCCTAGGTTGGTCTTTGGATGGGTGACCACCCATTACATACCGAGTTTCCTCCGTGCTTCGGAAAGCACGTTAAGCAGTTGGTCCTGGCTGTCATTCCGATGTCCATTCGATGACCAAGGGGTATCGTATTACCCAGTACTAACTGGGCTGTGAAGGTCAGATAGGCAGTCGCTCTATGTAAAATACTGGTATACAGCTGCATCCGGTTAGACTGGAAGCCGACCCAAACATAGTTGGGAAAAGGCTATAGGCAAATGAAACACGTACGTTAAGCCATGAGGAAACAATAAACAATGTTTATTAAAATATGTACGGTTAAACAGTAAGTGAAAGTCAAAGTATCCAAGTTTCACACACGATTTTTTCCTAATACAACTTTCAAATGTTCTAACTTTACTGGAAATACCTAAATGACCTCACCATTAATCAATGCATCAATCAGCACAATGTTTTGAGCGTGTAACATTGAGTCTTACCGTAAAACATGGTTTTTTACCCCAAAATAAAGTCGTTTCCCAGCCACCATTTTTTTATAGAGTTTCTGAGACATGATGTACAGAATGCTTGGATGACAGCTTCATGAAAGGTCCGTTTACACCTTGTATAATACACCCACATTTAGCCAGTTATGTTTATCCCCATTTATAAGTCGCGGCATAAAACTCTAGCGCTGACCGTTATTAAAGTAAAAAAATAAGAATGTGTTGGGGCGTGCGTTCCGCCGATTGGCTCACCAGTCGTACAACATGCACGGCTATCCCCTCCAGGTTTCGTTTAGCGCTAGAGTTACGTGCCGCGACCTATAATAGGGGGCGAGTTATTGGCAACCACAAACCACAACACACAATTGATTTCAGTTTGACTCTCCTACCATTAACAACACAGACCAGATCGTCCAGTTAACGTTAAAGGTTAATTAAAACTACGGTTACGACTATCCGTTACGAGGTGTCCCTCGTTTATTGCTGGATTGTTAGCAAACAGTGCGTTAGAGGCTCTTCTAATAATTTTTAGTGGTGATACTAAAGAACGTGTGTAACTGTTACGAGAGTAAGTTAAGGTATTGTTAGACGTGCTACACAGTTATTCGATCTGGCAACAAATGCCGCCGAACCGAATGTGCTCATTCTTCACACCTCATATTCAATTTTTGCATTGCAAATTTTTGTAAATTTTTGTATTGCATATTTTTGTAAATTTTCTTATTGTATATTTTTGACTGTTAGGCGATTCTCCCACGACACCGCTCGAGCGACCGCGTGTCTGACTTCCACAACCTAGGTAGTGCTACGTAACGCCTCTTTGGTAAGACCGGTTTTCAGACTATCGGGCACTTGACTAAATACCTACCTAAACATGACAACCGGGACCAACGGCTGAACGTGTTTTCAGAAGCACGGACCAACCTAGCATAGCGCGGCGTTACCTGGGCCTCAATTCTGCTATTACAATTGTGTCAAAATGGTCTATCATTGATTTCATAATTTGTTGATTTTGATGAGTTTGGTAATAATGACGCCATTATGACTTTCCAGTGGTCAACCACTGACACTCCATTGAAAGATATGGCATAGAATGGTAATCTCGTACATAATGACAAATGAATGACTGACTTGGGCGGTGCTATTTACGAACTTATTACTACTTCAGATTGCTTATAACTCAAATAAATAATACGTAAAAAATATATAAATGAAATCTGGCATGAATAAAATAAAATTATGTCATTTTAACACAATTCTATTACGAGACCATTGACCGACCAATGATCGACCATTAAGAATTTAGCAGATTACGAACTTTTTATCAAAATGACAATGGGATGAGAATGTGTGTTGGAATGACGAATTTATAAAAATAGCAGACTTGGGCCCCTGAAATTATTATTAAGCCACGAGCTAATTCCTGCTCTAAGAAAGTTGCCCTCTTACAGATTGAAAAATAACAAAATGCAGAGAGACAGACATATTGATCAATGGTCAAAATTACTCAGTGATCTTTTTTTATCAATATAAAAGTATCTTTTGCCACAATAACCCAAACACAAGCTAAATATTGTTTCCAAAAGTGTACTCAAACTTTAATGAGCGATTAGAATCGAATTCGACAACTTTCCTCGCGTATTGAGGATGGGGACGAACTTGTAAACAATCTAAATTGTGTAACTTGCATGTGTTTCAATCGATACTAAACTTGTCTGGAAGTAATATACTGCTCCCACGAGGTAGAAGAAACTTGGGAAAAAAGACATGGGTATGAAAACTTTTTGGAAGAGTCTATAACTGCCATGGGAAATGATCTTGTCTTTTTCTTTTATTTGAATAGTTTTGTGCCTGATTGTCATTCTTCTTAGCGTGTCGATGGCAAATATTTATTAAATATGTTTGGCCCAAAATTCAGATATGCGAACTCCGCTCGCTGATGCAGTCATAGGGTCGTCAAGTGAGCAGGTGTCAGGGCATGCGGCGCACGATTGTCATTAAGAATTAAGAATAATGTATTTAAAAAGTATAGGTATTACAAAAGTGTACATTTGGGTGCAGTAGTGTAATTTCTTAAGCAATTGTATAATTAGTGCTTATTCAATTCAATTCAATTCTAGATAATTTGTTTCAATCCATTTAGGATCCTAAACGTAATTGCACACACACTTGAAATTCCAACAACAACAACAACAACAATTTTATAATGTTACAATATTATAATGTTTTTTAACAATTGTAAAATATTAGAATTTTTCCTGAAATAAAAATTACTTATTATGTACCTAACTTATTTGAAACCTACAAATTGAGATAGGCGGCGCTTGCGTTTTGACTTTTGGGCGCTGTATTGACTCCCCGAACCTAGTTGTCGAAGCATTTTAGTTCAGGTAAACTCCGTTTGGCGCCACCGTCGCTTACGTCGAGCGAGTCCCTCCGACGGGTTCCTCAGTAAGTCTCAATCACCATGCAGCGTTTACTTAGGTTTCAAATAAGTTAGGTACATAATAAGTAATTTTTATTTCAGGAAAAATTCTAATATTATGTAGCCTGTAACTTATTTGAAACCTACAAATTGAGACCTGTTTATTTTCGCATGGTGGCGCTAAACTAGGTAAACAATATAAAGCCAACTGTGACTTCAAGAAATAATTTATTTCCAACAAAGGTAAGTAACATAAAGTGTAAGTACTAAGTATTATACCCTTAACCAAACTTAAATAATAATGTAATTAGGTTACATTTTAATCAAAATCATGTATATTTACAGAAACTCATTACAAAGGTGTAAAGTTATTAGCCAGACACGGTGTGCTTGACAAGATACTTTGTTTTACAGGGCGTTTGTAAAACCGAATAAGTGTGTTGGAAGATGTCCAGTTTCCACGAGCCAAAATGTCTTCCAATGGCATTTCATTCAACCAATTCAACGATGCAACCGCTGACCTTATAGAGCCAGGTGAGTCTTGAACTCCTGCGTCAACCAAAACTGTTTTAACCCAGCCAGCGATGATTGTCCGACTTGCAGGCTTGGCCTTTCCTCTTGTTGAAACAAACATATTATTTATTTTACCACCTTCCAGTCGTCTTTGTTTAGACCTTTCTATCAGTTTTTTAATCCAAAAAACAGGGTCAATCTTCCAATTATCTCCGGGTAAAAGTAGCCATCCAGACTGTCTGTGATTAATTGTATCTGTTTTTGACCCAAAAAGCGGCCAAAACGTTATAGAACCATCTTCAATAATACATTTATCTTCCTCTACAGACAACAACGTGAGGTCGTGGACTCGTCTTCCTGAAGCTAGAAGGAGCAACGTGGCACACCGACGAGCAACTTCAAACATACTGTCAAGATTGGGTTCTGACCGCAGCAACCACTCCACCACTACCTGCGGATTCCATACCGGTGGCCTGATTTTATCTTTTGCTGCAGCTTTATTTGCTATTCCTTTCAATGCTTGTTGTACCAATATGTTAGAGCTAAGTTTTACTTCGGATTCTGGTTGACAAAATGCTGATATAACAGATTTATGTACCAGTATCGTTTTGTAGCTTAAGCCTTCTACTGTATGTAAATAAATAAGATATTTAGCGAGGCCTTGGCCTCCTGGAGTTTTGTTATTTATCCCAGATACCTTACACCATTTTAGCCAGCGGGTCCAGGCAGGTTTATACGTTTTCAACGTGCTAGACTCAATGATATCTATTTCTAAAGGTGTCCAGTCACCTAGGAGATCATCCCACCCCGACATTTCCATGCCTCTAATACTAGCTTGTTTACTTGCGCAGGGGGTAGATTCGTTCTGGTGTCTATCAACACTGATTCTAGGTTCTGGATTGTGAACGGAGGGGCTATCGCTCTTTTCTTTAGGTCTGTCCTCCAAAACACGTTCTTCCATCTCGGACAAATCACTATGTATGCTCCCTTGGCTTCGTTCAGGAATGATAGGACTTTGTGCATCAGACATGGTGGCGGGAAGATCCACGCCAATCTGTAATCCCAAACTAGGCTGAAAACATCGTGGGCGACAGCTTGTCGATCTTTCAAGTCTAGAGTCACGTATCTTAATACAACGTGAGCTCTTCTGGACGCCATCAGGTCCACCTGAGGGGTCCCCCACTTTTCGAAGATCAACTGACAAGCCTGGGGCAACAGGTGCCATTCCGCTAGGGCCTTGTACCTGGAAAGACTGTCGGCTATGCCATTGAGAGCTCCTGGGAGGTAGCTGGTTATTAGATTGATGTTGTATCGCTCCAAGAGATGGTAAATCATTCTTGTCAACTGCATCAGACCGATGGATTTCGTGCCTCCCTGTTTGCGTCGAAAAGCTAAGGCGGTTCGGTTGTCGCTTTGAACAAGAACGGTTCTGTTGTTGCAGTCTATAGCTACATCTTTGTGGGAAAGTGCCTTGTAAACAGCCAGTAATTCTTTCAGGTTCGAATGACATCGACGCTCTTCCGGCAACCAAGGGCCTTGAATGTGAGTGCCGTTTATCTGCGCTCCCCAACCGCTCGCTGACGCGTCTGTGATTATATGGTAGGACACTGGAGCTGACCAAATCTCGCTTGTTGTACGGGTGTTCTGCAGCCACCAATCGATGTCTTCCTTGGCAGCCGAGCTCAGTGGGATTGTCACATCCGTTTTCAAGGCCTGGTTTAGGCACGACTGCAGATTCCGGTACCTCAGCATTCCGTGGTTTATCACAAAACTGGAAAACTGTAGGGTTCCCATAATCTTTTGTAGATCCAATAGAGTTAGCGCCTTTTGTCCTTGAGCGCGAAGAAGTAGGTTTTTCAGAGAGGTTACCTTTTTTACTGGAAGACTTTTTCGGTTTAGTCTGGTGTTCCAGAGAATTCCGAGAAATTCCATTTCCTGAGTGGGTATGCTGGACGACTTTCTCTTGTTTATTACCCATCCGAGCTTGGTCATAAGGTTGATGGCCTGTTTCATTTGCCGTTGAAGAACTTGAGGACAATGATTCGCCAGGAGGAAGTCGTCCAAGTACACTATTACCCTTATTCCTTTTTCTCTTAGCTTCTGTGCTACCCAATTGGACAAGGTTGCAAACGTCCTTGGTGCGCTTGCAAGACCGAAAGCTAGACAGGTCATCTGGTAAGTTGTACCGTCGAAAATGAATCTTAAAAACCGACGGTGCGATTTTGCGATTGGTATGTGGAAATAGGCTTGATGTAGATCGATTTTCATCATAAAATCTTTGGTTTGCAGGAAATGAGGTACTTTCTGCATATTTATGAGCCGAAACTTCTTCGGTTGGAGGTAGAAGTTTAAGGCTTTCAGATTTAGAACCGGTCTTTGCGAGCCGTCTGGTTTTTTTTACAGGGAACATGGTTGAGAGGAAACCGGGGTTCCGGGGAGCTACTTCGATCACTGAATCTGCGAACATTTGCCGTATCTCTTCGCTTAGCTCTGGTGACGACAGCATTCGGGCTTGATTTTTGTAAACAAGTCGTAAAGGTGGCTTTTCTAAAAAGGGTATTCGGTAACCTTGTATAATTTTTAAGATATGGACTGGAGCTCCCATGGATTGCCAGGTATGATGGTAAAGGCGCAGTTGACCGGCTTTGAAAATCACGGCATAGTCAATATCTTCGTTGATTGTCTCTGTGGTCGTCTCTTTGTCTTTGGTTAGACTTATTTTTCGCATTGGAATACGGTCGTTTTCCTGCGAGTGTCTTTCCTTTTCCAGAAGCGGTAGCTTGCTGGTTTCGGTTAGGCTGGTTATACCCTCGAAATGACATCGCGGGGTCGGTTGACCGCCTTGGTGCGGTCTGGTTACGTTCGGTAGGTACGTAAAACCGGTTGTGTGTGACCTGGCTACCCTCGGCAGGTAGAAACGGTCTACGAAACACTTTAGAGCCACCTCCCAGCTTGACCACAGCATCACTGAACTCCTTCGCTTGAAAAAGATTCTCACAGCTAGGAGGTATTTTGCGCAAAATAGCCTTGTTATACTTGTCCCTGACGGCGGACAGGGCGTTGTCCCTTCGCTGCTCAATTATATTTGCACGTCTTCCGCACACCAACTGCAAAATATCTTTAGACACGGACATGTAAGGACACGTTTTAGAGAACAGCTCATGAACCTTGGTAGTCAGCGAAGCCTTTGTTAAGCTCGTATCGCCCGCGGCGCTCCATGCCAGCAAATCTTTCAGTGCCGTCTGCAAAGCTTCCTTTTGTGCAATCAGCATATTAGTTAGGGCTCCGAAACTTTGATCAAGTGACCTCGACTGGCAGAATTTGGTTTCAAAGGCTAAAAGTTCATCATTCAGTGCCAAATTGGTGAACGCAGGTGAAGAAATGTATTTCTTCTGAGCCTCCGCATAACGGACGCTATTCCACTCTGCACTATCAAAAAGTTGAATTTTACGCAGGTAACTGAGCTTAGATTCAGCAGTGCGATTGACAGCCTCTGACGTTGTGCAATCGTCCCATTCAAAATCAGGTTTAGCAGGTTTAATCAGACACGAGGCTACTGAATCATCATCATTCACGCTATCAAACAGATCATCATTATCGGTCGTAGGTCTGGGCACGTCACGGTAATTTCTAGTTAACAAATATTTTAACTCGCTAACCTGCTTTTGTAGATAATCCAACCTCTGCTCGGACACATCATCCCTCGTACAAGCACGTTTTGGCGTTGGTGGCCCGGTGGTATCCTCATTATCACCATCGTCATCGCTACTACTGTACACTCGCCGTGGTCGCTTGTAGTTAATTTTTCTTCCCACGCCACTCGTTCCTGGAACTGGGGAGCCAATTTCCTGTGCTTCGTCGTCACTCATATTTTGACTTGAGTTGCACTTCTTATATTTTAAATATTATTTAAAAAAGAACAAATCCGAACGACTTCGTCGTTTACTTGCAACCAACCAGTCGCAACGAAAGTCAAACACCAACTGAGGAACCCGTCGGAGCGACTCGCTCGACGTAAGCGACGGTGGCGCCAAACGGAGTTTACCTGAACTAAAATTCTTCGACAACTAGGTTCGGGGAGTCAATACAGCGCCCAAAAGTCAAAACGCAAGCGCCGCCTATCTCAATTTGTAGGTTTCAAATAAGTTACAGGTTACACAATAACAATTACAGCATTTACTCAAAAATAATATGAATTAAAACTAAAATTCCAAAATTAAAATGTCAAAGACTAAATAAAAATTAACAATTATAAAAATTACAAACATTAAAAAATATATATAAAAATAAACTATATCTAACATATATTTATAACAGTTGCAAGTAACGATAATGTCGAATTCAAATGTTAGGTAGCGACCTGCCTGATCTAGGTTTATTTAAACCTGTGTTTTTCAGGCTATCACTTTATATTGACAACAAATAGCCAAAAAACAATAACATAACACATAACATAACATCACGCCCGTAATCCCAGAAGGGTTAGGCAGAGGTGTACTTAATAGTACACCCACATTTCCCCGGTTATGTTAAAGCCCCATAATTTGTAACAGGGACGAGCCTATTGCCATCAACTGGGCACCGCTCCAGATTCCGTGGCTGCTACTGAGAAATTCCTGGTGGAAAAGCCTAGTAACACTGTCCGACCCGTGAATTGAACCCAGGACCATGATACCCAACAGTCACGCTTACGACTATATTATACCAACGATGCAAAAAATACAGTGAATACAGAAAAAAAACAGGAAATTGGGTATATCTCTCTAATTGGTTTAAGAAAAATATTATCTTCTTATTTTTACCGTGAATGTGTAAAAGCATAAACCTATTAGAGAGATTTTTAAGCACATAAGTGACGACGCCGCAGAGGCTGGCCCAGAAAACACACGCAAGACCAACTGGACACATTCCGCGAGAACTGGTACGTTAAAAGAATTCCTGGAATCACTTGGGGTAGGCCGGATGTGGGACAGTACCCGGCTAATTAAATAAAAATACTTCAAGGTGAAAAGGTTTCCAGTAAAAGGATTTTATGGAAAGCAGTGAAATGGATTCTTGCAGTACTCCAACCGGGGTTGGTCTCGTTGAAGTTTTTGATCAGTATAAGAAAAAAGATCGATTTGGCATCAATAAAACGTTTTGTGTACCTAAAATGGCCATTTTCTTGCCAACTGTAATTTATTTTAAAAAACCCGTAAATGGGATAAAAATAATAATATCTTTATTTGTATAGAATGCAGGTGTTACAATAATGGTGTTAGTTTCAGATATATTCCCAGTACATTCTGCCTGTTGGCATACAAAAATATAGTGCTGGTTAACTTACAGATAATTAGAAACTAGTCTTAAATACGTCAAAAACTGTAAAGTGCTGCCAGGCGAAGATTTAGTCTCCCAACACAGACTGGTCATAATGGAGGTAAAAATCAGTGTCTCAGCCAGTAGAAACAAAGAACGGCCCCCACCCAAAACCAGATGGCGTATGATAGAAAACGAAGAATGTGCAAGTATGTTTAAGAATCAAGTTGTAGATAAGATGATTGAAATGAAGGATATGCTGGATATAGAAGGAAAATCTGTGAATGAATGTTGGAAGGAGATGGCGGATTGTATAAGAAGAGTAGCAAAAGATGTGTTTGGAGAATCCAAAGGGAAAGGTATGATAGATAAGGATACATGGTGGTGGAATGAAGAGGTGCAAAAGAGTCTGAAAGAGAAAAAGATTGCGTTTAAAGAATGGCAGGGTGTAGCAAACGGGAACGACAGTTTGAAAGAAGAAAAGAAGAAGGAATATAAAGAATGGAAGAGAAAGGCAAAAAAGGCGGTAGCAGTTTCCAGAGCTAAGGCGCAGGAGAAGTTATATGACTCACTGGACAGTCCTAGAGGCCAGAAGGAGCTCTACCGGATTACAAAAGCAAGAGAAAGGAGAACGAGAGATATAAAACATATAAAGTGTATGAAAGACGGCGCTGGTAAGGTTTTGTCTAAAGATGATGAAATAAAAAGGAGATGGAAGGGTTATTTTGAAAAGTTAATGAATGAAGAGAATGCATGGAGCGGTGTGCTTAAAGAGGTACAAGTAAATATAGGTTTGGTGAGGGAAATTAGTATGGATGAAGTGAGGAAAGCAGTTCAAAGTATGAAAAATGGAAAGGCCATGGGCCCTGATGAAATACCAGTAGAAGTATGGAAGTGTTTAAAAGAAGATGGATGTATGTGGCTGACTTTATTCTTCAATAAGTTGTTGTATGAAGGAGCGATCCCACAAGAATGGTGCAATAGTTCGCTAGTGGGGCATCTTCAAAAATAAAGGTGATGTGCAGGACTGCAACAACTATCGGGGGATAAAGCTCATGTCACATAGTATGAAAGTATGGGAGAAAGTGATAGAGAAAAGAATAAGAGAAGAGAGTAAGATCACCCAAAATCAGTTTGGGTTTATGCCAGGTCGAGGAACAATGGACGCCACTTTTGCACTCCGCCAATTGTGCGAGAAGTACAGACGTGCACACAAAAACTTGCACATGGTGTTCATTGATCTGGAGAAAGCGTATGATAGGGTACCTCGTGATGTGTTGTGGTGGGCCTTGAAAGAGAAAGGTATACCTGGGAAGTATGTAGAGTTAATTCGTGCTATGTACAGTCAATCTTGTACCTACGTCCGGTCAGCTGCTGGCAACACCGATGAGTTCAGTGTGGCTGTAGGCTTGCATCAAGGGTCGGCTTTAAGTCCTTACCTCTTCTTGTTGATCATGGACGCTTTAACGTCGGACATCCAGGAAGAGGCACCCTGGTGCATGCTGTTTGCCGACGACATTGTTCTTGTCGGTGAAGATGGACCTGAGATCCAGAGCAGATTGGAGAAATGGCAACAGAAACTGGAGAATGTTGGCTTGAAAATCAGCAGAAGTAAAACTGAATACATGTTCTGCGATTTCGGCGGTCTCTCCAGTTCTGGAGCCATAGCGTTAGATGGCGCGCCTCTTCCTGTCTGCTCCGACTTTCGGTATCTCGGTTCACTCGTGCAAAGCGATGGCGAAATAGATCGTAGTGTAAAGCACAGAATTAACACGGGATGGATGAAATGGCGGCAGGTCACGGGAACAATCTGCGACTCCCGCATTCCCCTTAAGCTCAAGGGGAAGATTTATAAAACAATGGTTAGACCTGCTGTCTTGTATGGATCAGAATGTTGGGCCACAAAAGGGATGAATGAAAGGCATTTGCATGTCGCGGAGATGAGGATGCTAAGGGGGATGTGTGGTGTTACGCGAATGGATAAAGTAAGAAATGAGTATATAAGAGGAAGTCTGAAAGTGGCGCCGGTGACTGAAAAGTTGTGTGGTAATCGGTTGTCGTGGTATGGGCATGTGATGCGGAGGGATGAGGAAAATGTCGTGAGGAAAGTTTTGAGTATGAATGTGGATGGGTATATGAGTAGAGGAAGACCAAAGAAACGATGGATGGACTGTGTAAAGAATGATATGGCAAGAAAAGAAGTGTCTGATGAGACGACGAAAAATAGAGAAGTATGGAAGAAGAAGACATGCTGCGCCGACCCCAAATGAATTGGGATAAGGGCAAGAGAATGATGATGATGAATTAGAAACTAGGCAAGTACGAGTTTACTTAAATTCAAAATGAGAACATGGATCAGCTAAGTCTAAAATTATTTCATCATTTAAAAAATCGGTAACAGAGTAATAACATTTCTCTGTCAATGGGAATCAAAGTTTCACGAAATAAAAAGTGAGCTATCACGGGACGCGTGACAGATGTGACACACCGAAATTATTTTGCACAAGTAGGTAATATGCTTAAAAAAAAGTCAATATAAAAACAAACACATAAAAAAATAAAAACAAAATGACTCGATTCACAAAAAGAAAATCTTTATGCTGGGATCGAAGTCACGATATTGTCACCCAGTGCTGTGCCCCGAGACCAGCTGGCTTTTCGTCTACCGTGGCGAATATGTAGATCTCATGCTGCTTCGGTAATGTTCGGGATTGTTTGGGCCGGCTTAACAACTTGAAAGTTGGCGACACGTCGCCACGCCATTTTTGAAGTGAAAACTTCTTTAGGCGCGTTGAGCACTTTTTGGGTGAAGGAATAACATTGAACTCATCGTCACGTAACGTGCGGTCACGCTTCGTAGCCGTTTGTAGCACTCGTAGCATCCACTTCGGCGTAGCACCACATAGGCATGCGCGGGGCATAACCAGTGCTACTACTGGGGCGGGGCCTGTGTACTTTTTGTTTTCACTTCTATCGGCAGTCCCCAAAGACTGCTCCGATTTTTGGTTTAACCCGCGCCTATAGATGTTTCACTTTAAAAAATATGAATAGTCTCCTAAAAACTTTTTCGTGTAGCTGCAATACGGTGAAGGTAGTTCATCTAACTGTCCCGCTGAAAATTTCCACCCTGTTTATAGACAAGCGTCATGACTTACAGACAACCTTCGTACGTATCGATAAATCAAATTATAAATTACTAAGAATAACGAAGAAACATGTGGAATAAATAAATAATATACATAAGATACTGAAAGGTCTCGAGGAGATGAAAAATCTCTATCGTATCAAAGTGAATATCAAGTAAATCAAAAGATACTTGAAAAATATGTCACCCCTTTTTGTCAACGACACAGAAAAATTCATTATTATTGGATAATAAGTTTTGGAGACAATCTTTACTTTTATAGTACTGAGCTATCGACCTTGCTTTATTACAAATCAAATCCTTTGAAGAGAGAAGAAGGTCGCAGCTGGACCAATTTCGTCAATGGTGTTCTGACATGTCCGATTTGTGCGGAGTTTTTCGGCCAAAGTTGGATATGCTAGCCACTTGTGAACACATGAAAGAGCAGCACACCAAAGCTCTCTACAACCACCCTAGAAAGCTATCGAAAGTCGCTGTGGTCGAAATCGGCTAGATGGCATCATCATCATCACAAATCAAATGTTTTCAGCTGGTATATTCTTTAATTAAAACACATATAATATCAATATACAACTGGAACTACACTGGCACTGATGATCTATACTGGTATTCAGCTGCATCTGGTTAGACTGGAAACCGACCCAAACATAGTTGGGAAAAGGCTAGGCAGATGACGAAGATGTTTCTGCTGGACCTGCAGCATAGTAATGATGTATACCCCTTTATTATTAGACGACCCGATTGGCGCAGCGGTAGTGAAGCTGCCTTACGTTCTTAGAGTCCCGGGTTCGAATCTCGGTAGGAGCAAATGTTTGTGTGATGAGCATGGACATTTGTTTCCCAGTCATGGATGTTTATATGTATACTAAGTATGTATTTACAAACAAAAAGTATCTGTGTAGTATATCAACTATCTGGTGTCCACGACACAAGCCTCGTCGCTTAGTGTGGCAAAATACTAGGCTAAATAATAGGCTAAATGGTACTATGTGTAATGTCCTGCGATATATTAGGTTAATTTCATGATCTGTGTATCTATGTGAAATTGTTACTAACACAATGAGGATTATTCGAATAAATAATTGAATTATTATTAGCTTATAATTGTCTTCTAGTTGATCTATGCTGTGCCCGAAAGGGTCCATAATTGTAACTAATATATCTATTTCCCTATCAACTATGTATAAACATTATGGTAAGTACACACAGCTTCAGTGTGTGCTAATGCTAACCCCTTAAGAGCCTATACTACCTCAGATTAGCAACTCTATTTGTGGTGGTTCAAACTTCGTTTGTATTACTATTAGAATAACGTTCTAATCAGCTTGCACTACAAAGCGGTTGTTACGTCAGTCACTGCGGCCGAATAGTGCGAAATGAGTGGTTTTGTATTCTTTATAAAATAAAATTTTCGTCTTTTCGAAAAAATTAAAAAACATAAGACCTGCTTTATAGTTAGTTCAGTTAGTATGCAAAGTTTCATGATCTAATTTGAAGTACTTTTTAAATACCAGTGGTTTATTGTTCGATTTGGAGGTAACTTTGGGATTTTTTTCTATCGAGAAAATTTTATGAAATCGTGTTTTCGCCAAACATAAAACCTAACATTAATCCTCAACTTTACCATATATTTATTTCAAAATTAATGCTGCAGTGTTTTAGGCGTTACAGAGGATAATGCTAAGCCATTTGAGGTAGTATAGGCCCTTAAGGTTCAAAATGTTAAACTGCTACAAGATTGAATGGTTAGTTACTATAACGTAACGTATCACATCAGGTGAGTTGTGGTTAAATGCAAACCTATATAATGAACAAAAAAATATTGTAGAGTTTAAAATCCTTACATGATAATTACTTAGTTGTATAGCCAAATGCAATTAGACAAAAAATACTCAAAAGGTGGAACGGAGTTTATAGTGGTCGGATTTTTTATTGAGAGACTTTTTTATTGAGTTTATAGAGGAGTGGAGAAGAAAGTTAAAAAAAAAAAAATTGTCGCTCGTGACTTTTTTTTTAATTTCGTTTGGAATAATTTTTTTTCGTTATTGAATAACTTTAAATTCGGCGAATTCATATTGTAGTGTGTGCGTGCATCCATTAAACGCTAATGTGGTATTTATTTGGTTTTTTAACTTTCTTTTCCACTCCTATATGAACTTAATAAAAAAAGTCCCATTAAAATCCGACCACTATATACACTTCGTTCCACCTTATTGTCTAATTGCACTCGACTAGTAATAGTTTATCACATCTATGAAAAATTCAAACCAAAATAATATATGCAATAGTTGTATTTTAATTCAAAAATCTTTCTAATTTACGTCACGCGTTTGTACTCTTTGTTTACTCCCAAACACAAAACAAAAGCGCCCCAAACAAAAATACATCACAGTCGCGTTACCTCAAACGTACCTCTGAGTGGACATTTATTTTGGGTCAAAGCCCCATTGTTTTCCCAGAATAAGGACCACTGAGCGGTCATAATTAACCACTGGACCCAAAGCAGGGTCATTTTTGCCCCGCACTAACGTATTTAGGAGAGTTTCTCTTATGTTGTAACGTTGTTTTATTTATGGGGGATGTTTGTGCATTTTTGTTGGCAGTTTTATGGTGTAACTAGTGACCCGTCCTGGCTCCGCTCGACGCCACCATTAAGAAACTCGAATTGAAAACTATCCCATCTTTCAAGCTGATACCAACCATAGACATTCACAAAATTTCATTGAAATCGGTTGGGTGGTTTTGGAGATTAGCGTGTACGTACATAGTGACTAGTGTTTTTTTATTTATATACGCTATTGTGTAGAAAAAATAGGTAATGCAGTAATAAACTTACTTAAAATATAATATTGCATGGTGTGGAATAATTAACTCTGTAAAAATAAATATTTACCTATGCTTATAAATTGTTATGTAGGTACTTATTCCTGATATAGGGGAACAAAAATTTACAAACTAGCAGAGTACTTACTTTTGTATTACTTATTTCAATTTTATGTTGCATCTTTTCCCACTTTTGTTGCATATTTCGAGCATATATGATGCATATTTCGTCGATTTATATTGCATATACTTCAGTTTCTACAAGGAGGAGGAGCTCGTGGCTAAATAATAACAGCCGCTCGGGTCGATCGTTAGGTTAAGCCGTGCTTGCCTAGGTTGGTCTGTGGATGGGTGACCGCCCATTACATACCGAGTTCCCTCCGTGCCTCGGAAAGCACGTTAAGCCGTTGGTCCCGGCTGTCATTTGTAGATCTTTGACAGTCGTTAGGTAGTCAGAGGCCCGAAAAGTCTGACAACCAGTCTTACCAAGGGGTATCGTATTACCCGGTACTAACTGGGTTGTGGAGGTCAGATAGGCAGTCGCTCCATGTAAAATACTGGTATTCAGCTGTATCCGGTAAAACTGGAAGCCGACCCCAACATAGTTGGGAAAAGGCTAGGCAGATGATGATACTTCAGTTTCTACAAATAACCTACTTTAATATTATGACCACAAGCTTCATAATAACGCTACATAAAAAACATACACACATATATACACATCTATAAAAAATCAACCTCTGAATTCTGATACAGCCACAACCAATTTTCAACGCGAATATAGCCATTTTCAGTCGAATACAAAAAGTTTGCCAATTTAACTTCACCGGGTGAAATGTTCCCAATAGGTATATACGCCTCCCTAATAATATATTTTTGGTAAAAAATTAAGATCCAATCCATTCTAGGTATCATAAATTCTGCCTAGGTCTTTATGGAAAGGATTTTTTAGGCTAGCATATGGAATGTAATTTAAGTTATGAGGTACCGTGAATAACATCGGTTTTCACAAACATTAAGCGAAACCCAAATAAATGTCTATGTATTCCATAAAAAGCTAAACAGTGGTGTTTACATATACACCATGTGATACAGGTTAGCTATAGATTTATACCTAGATACACAAGATCACATACTTCGCGTGCGCATTGGAAATGTTGGAGTCAATGATCTCAATTTTTGTCAGTAATTGCAAAACGAATGAAATTATAAGTTGGTGACCTGATAATTCATGATAAAAACCTTATTTTGTTAGTTTTCAATACATGATTAAGTAACTTTTGTAACAGAGAAAAAAATATCATACAAATCTCTTTTTAAAAAGACATTCACATGTTATGGGCAAACGGGACCGATTTAAGCCCCTTAACTTTCTCCGTGGATGAGTATAGACATACTCTTTAAAATTGTGGAAATAATTTCTTAAAGTATCGTTTCCAACTAAATTAAATAATCCTTTACGTCCTTTAGTCTAAGCTAGCAATCCTCGCCCCGCTCAGTCCCGGGGCGCGCGTGCCCGGTTTAGAACAATGCGACTACTGTCGCAACAAGCTAATTTGTTTGAAACAACAACGTTACAACTCAAGAACTTAATTCTAGACATTTAAAGAACAAAAACGTAGTCTATTTTGTACAGTTACTAAATAGGTGAATAATGTTTTTGACGTCATAGTAGGCAGTTGTAGGAGCGCTGACACATCGTTTTATATTCATGCATGATATGTTCAGCGCCCGGCGGCGACAGTTCGCCCTTAACCATCGTAGAGTATAGACACGCTCCCATCTGATTAGCTACTCCCTTGTAATATTTCGTATTAAGTTTTAACAGTAAAGTAATTAATAGAGTTCCGCAGCATTTCATTTCTCTCCGTACACACAACCCAAAGACCATACATACACGCACACTAAACATTCAAAGAATGGCACGTTTAGTTTTCAAACGAATCGTGATACTTGCGTTATCTAGATAAATCTATTCTGTGAGGCGAGCCTATTACCATCAACTGATCACAAATCCTGGGTATCGTACATTCGGTCCACGTCTCCAGGGAAAGGGTTATTTTTTAGGCTAGAATTTGGAATGTAATTTATTTTCGGATTTCTAGATTTTTCTAAGTTAAGGTGAGGTATGACGGTTCTGTGCTTATAAAACTAGATGTTTATCTGAATTCTGACGGGAAGGGTCTGGCCAAGTGCGTGTTGGAGCACGCTTAGTCAAGGGTTTCGTAAACAGGACGAATATTTACGCAGGCCTACTTAATTTCTGTTCAAAGGTTTTACTAATTGTCATCTGGTTGCGTAACCCTTAAAAAGAATGGTTATGGCCCAGCGCACGCCACTGGTGGCGCAGCGGAGCGCATTTGAAGACAACAATTTAATATAAACCTTAACTACCTTGATGTACGGTCAATATAAGAATTATTTCGCACGCGGTACTCTGAGTGCCTTCAAGCTACTACAAGAGCATGCGCGCGACCGTATATCAATACCTAGAAAAATACACAAACATGAAGCAATTTTAACCAAAAACCAAAAGAAAAACCTGTATTCCGTGATAACAATAATAACAATATTTTGAACGATCATTACTATTTAAATTATTTTATTATATGTCTGCAGCTGCGGAGGGCATCGGAACTAAACATTTGTTCGTGTCTTTTCAGTGGGTAGATTTATGTAGTGTTACGTACTTTTCACGACTTTGAGTATTTGTGTTAATACGAAAGGTAGGCCTGGCATTGTTGTCATCGACAAGAGTCAATAAATCTAGCTAGGCAATATGGTTTAATTAATTTAATAGTTTAATTACTTATTTTTTTTTATAGGATGGTAATGAAAAACAAAGTTACTGCTGCTTTTTCACGAAAGAATCCCGAATATACCTCAAAAACTAAATATCAAATGAGGTTCTGGGTTCGATTCCCGGGTCGGGCTAAGGTCATTGGGTTTTTCCATACGGAATTTCTCAATAGCAGACACGGGGTCTGGATTTGCGCCCAGTTGATGGCAATAGGCTCGCCCCTTATAACATGGGAATAAAAATAACTGGCAAAATGTGGGTGTAATATTAGGTGCACCTCTGCCAAACCCTTCGGGGATTATAGGCGTGATGTTATTTTATGTAAATATCAAATCATCTTCAAACTAATTTTCTTTTGAAGTTCTTTTTACGTTCCACAAACCTAAAAAAGATGTCGTCGATTCACTAACACGAACACAAAAGCTAATACTCACCTAATATATTGTGTGCATATGTTTAGTTTAGAAACGCGAATAGTAATATCCGCCGCAGCTGTGCGGATCGATAAATATACGCTTTACACAAAGCACCGCGCATTATGTTCGGTATTCAGCCGCATGTGTTAGACTGGGAGTTCACACTCGACGCGACATATTAGAAAAATGAGGGATAATACTTTCTTTATTAGTTTATTTAGCAGCGGACATTAATTGACGGTTTTTAATGTTTTCATTTAAACTTACACTACCTATTACACACCATTAATTTTAGATCGTTCTGAAACCGAAAACCAAAAACTCGATCATCGAACTCAAAAACGATAGGAACTGTTTTTTTTTTTTAATTAAAAAAAAATCAAATTTAACATAATTTTTTTTTTTATACTTTATTTTTATTTTATTTTATGAAAAAAAATCACAATCAAAACAATCAAAACGTTTAAACATTTTTTTTTTATTTAAAAAAAAAACAGCCCCAATCGTTCCGAGTTCGATGATCGACCTAAAATAAGCGTGTATATTACATGTGTCTCATCAATCCAGGCCCAGTTGAATATCCGACGTGGACTTGTGGCATGTGCCAAAAAAAAAAAAAAAAATATTTCGTTCTACGAAACGTGTAGTAAGGATACTATGCGAGGTTCGACTTGGTCATTTAATTTCACATGCAATGGAGAAGAGCCGGTAAGAAACGACATGGTTACGCACATAAAAATATTATCATCATCTGCCTAGCCTTTTCCCAACTATGTTTACGGCTTCCAGTCTAACCGGGTGCAGCTGAATACCAGTATTTTACATGGAGCGACTGCCTATCTGACCACCACAACTCAGTTAGTACTGGGTAATACGATACCCCCTGCTAAGACTGGTTGTCAGACTTTTTGGGCCACTGACTACCTGTTATGACTGTCAAAGATCTACAAATGACAGCCAGGACCAACTGCTTAACGTGCTATCCGAGGCACGGAAGAAACTCGATATGTAATGGGTGGTCACCCATCCATAGACCAACCTAGGCAAGCATGTCTACACTTATAAAAATATCTTCATTGCTAAGACTTTTTGACAGTAGCCTTTCACTCATCCTCTCCACATGACCATCTAATTATACTCTTTTTCATTTCTTAATATTTAATAAAAAAATAGAGTTCTTTCACAGGCTGCTAACATTTAATTAAGACTGAAAGACTGTCGTATATGAGGGGGCTGAACTCTATAACTCTTTACCTAAAGTAATCAAGGAATCGAAATCACTTCCAACTTATATGAGACTATTAAAATATATAAATAATTTATAAATTGTAAGTTTTTGCCGTTTTTTATAACTTAAATTTAGTTTATTATCAAGTGAAACCGTCGCTTATTGTATCTTAATTATTATGTTTTTCCTCATAGAAGTGAATAATTGTATTCTTTTTGAGTGAAACAAATTTCTTAAACCGTAAACCGTAATTAATGTCAAAATATATTTTCCAAGTTTCACCCCGGCCAATTCACCCCTGCGTCCCTATATACCCCGTTCGGCGGTACGTACAACACACATTGAATATGTAAAATAACATTGACATTTATTTGTTTGTGAGAAAGTTGAAATTGCGACGTGTTTTCAGGATCCGAATGACTTCTGTCAATCGTTTTTGTCGTGTACGATACGATTGTTTCCGATGTTTGCCGATGTTCAATGTTTTTTCTACATAATTGTTAGTTCAGTAACAACACATAACACCTATATGTAACGCGTACATAATATACATAATAGGCTGTAATTATCAAAGCGCACGTATGTCATACGACGTTTTATAACATATTTGCGAGGAAATAAATAAAACTCGGACTTTTTTAAACGAATAAAACTTTTACTTGTTCACAAATTAGCGATGCCCGCGCATCAGCGCATTTTTTTTAAGGCAAAGACACAAACAGCCAGTATTACTAATAAAGTAAATTAATATTTTTGTGTTGAATTTATTGTCAAAATTAATTAAATTAAAGAATTAAATGTTTATTTATTATATTTCATCGCCCACAGTTAATTTTATTCATAAAATATTGACCACTTTTCTGACATAAAAACTCTTTGCTAAGATTTAAAAAAGTACCGTTCGTTTTAGACGGAGCATTTACATTACTGCACAAGTACGTAATGAGATACATTACGATACTGAAATGGGTGAAATAAGAGACCCTTTACGAGCAAATGTGTTATAAACATTTTTTTTTTAATGAAAATCTTTTTTAGGGTTCCGTACCCAAAGGGTAAAAACGGAACCCTATTACTAAGACTTCGTTGTCTGTCCGTCTGTCCGTCTGTCCGTCTGTCCGTCTGTCCGTCTGTCTGTCACCAGGCTGTATCTCATGAACCGTGACAGCTAGACAGTTGAAATTTTCACATATGATGTATTTCTGTTGCCGCTATAACAACAAATACTAAAAACAGAATAAAATTAATATTTAAGGGGGGCTCCCGTACAACAAACGTGATTTTTTTGCCGTTTTGTCTAATGTATAGATAATGGTACGGAACCCTTCGTGCGCGAGTCCGACTCGCACTTGGCCGGTTTTTCCACTCTAGGAATACTTTCTGATCGTGGGTGCGTTTACAAACAATTAAATTCACATACACAAACAGCCAGACCCAGAACAACTACCTGTAGATCATACAGATATTTGTTCAGTGCGGTGATCGAACGCGCACGAAACGCAGTGCACCACCAATCACTCAGTCACTGCGCCAACAGAGAACAGGCGCGATGGAGAAGGCGACGCGTGGGAGGCAGGGGTTAAATATTTCAAAGTATTATTTTACAAACTGTTAGGTGGTTACAACGTAACTGGAATAATCTCGTTAAGTTGTTTATAAACTAGTCAACATAAACGTTTAATTTAAAAGTTAAAATAAATCATTATATAATATAATTATTATTAACTTTTAGCTAATCTGGAACTGATTTTCTTAGGGTTAATTATTGGTTTCGGCCAGAAATCGACCTGTGGTCGGACACTAGTTGCGGCGGACGATCTCTCCTACATCTACACTAATATATAAAGAGGAAAGATTTGTAATTTTGTGTGTATGTTTGTAATCAATAAACTCAAAAAATACTGCGCTTTTTTTAAAAATTCTTTTACCATTAGAAAGCTACATTTGCCCTGAGTAACATAAGCTATATTTTATCCTCGTACTCTCACGGGAACGGGAACTACGTGGGTGAAACCGCGTGACGTCCGCTAGTTTGTAATAATCTCGTTAAGTTGTTTATTAAACAATCGAAGTAAGCTTTAATTTAAAAGTTTTAATAAATCTTTCATTTAGCTTTTCTTTTAAATTTCTTAGGTTAACCCTAAGAAATTCAGTTCCAGATTGGGCTTTGGTTTCGGCCAGAAATCGACCTGTGGTCGGCCACCCTCCAACATCTCCACATATTATAAAACAAAGTCCCCCGCCGCGTCTGTCTGTCCCTATGTATACTTAGATCTTTAAAACTACGCAACGGATTTTTATGCGGGTTTTTAATAGACAGAGTGATTCAAGAGGAAGGTTTTTGTATATAATTTGCGGGTGGGCGAAACCGTGGGCATCAGCTAGTTTTATATAAAGCAAAACTAAGCCTGCATGTGTAGCTTAGCCTTAGACTGGCTGTGGAACGGCGACTCTATAGCAACGACAGCTGTTACCGACAGTAAGTGCTTCCCATTTTATAATAACTGGATAAAATTGAGTTACTGTTATAATAGTACTCGATTTGTGAGTTAAGAGGAAAGGTAAGGACTTGTACAAAGTTGGAAAGCGAAATAAGTTAATATTAATTATTTGCAGAATTTCTTTCGCTAAAATTAATGATTTACAGAATCTACAGTAGCTAAGAAATAAAATCATGCGAAAAATACGGCAAGAATCCGTTAATTTTAACTAATAATAATATTGAGAGCAAAAACGTTAAAACCATAGACTTACTACTACTACTACTACATCAGCCCATAAAGTCCACTGCTGGACATAAGCCTCTCCCATGATAGGAGGAAATTGCCGTAATCTCCACGCTTGGCAGGCGGATTGGAGATCGCAGTGATGACATACTAACAGAAAACGCTGCTGCCTATTCTCAGGTCTACGGAGGCGCAAGGTGTTCTGCCTCAGACATTAGTCGCCCTAAACGACACCCGTGAGTGTAATGGATTGGTTCTATTTTACTCTGCCGGATACCACACGGCTAACAAAGACTTAATTCGATTAAACCAAAGGAGTCGAAAGAAATTATATGAAATATCCAGTTGATATTTCTAGCGTATTAATTATGAGTTTCTAATCTAAAAAAGACCATTAATCTGTTCTGAAAGCATTTGAAAAAATATTATAGAAATCCGAGGAACCTCGGTATGTAATGAGTGGTCACCCATCCACAGACCAACCTAGGCTAGCGGGGCTTAATCCGAGCGGCTGTTATTATTTAGCCACGAGCTCCTCTCCTAAACTGCTGCTATACTGCCTGAATTTATACAACAAGATTTTTTTTTTTTTTTATTATTATTATTTTTTTTTTTTTTTATTATAAATGAACATTATTTTTGTACAAAAGAAAATAGCGAGATACTTTCCCCTATGTGTTTTTAATTAAATAGGCTAGACAATTTTTAATAAAAATAAATATTTTAATAACCTTTTAGTTATTTCAAAGTGTGCTCGCTTTTTAAATTACTGGCTTCAACCCACGACTGCGCCCACGTGAAAATAAAACCACATTTTATGGCACTGGTGTATGTTTTCATCAGTAAAAGATTTTTTGAAATCGGATAGAGAAGTTTCAGATACTACATCCGAACTCTACCTTTTTGTAGTATTTTATGTAGTGTTATAAAAATATTTCTCTATACTTGAATCGGATTTTTGATGTCAATTTCATGGTTTTAATTTTTTGCACGGAACACTCCTTTAAAAAAAATAAAAGTAACGTTAGACTTACATTAGCTATCTGCAGTTAAAATAGGTCCAGCCGTTTCAGAGATAAGCCGGAACAGACAGACAGACAATAATTACAAAAAAAAAAGTCTTTTTGTTGTGAGTATCGTATAAACTTTCATAAGCATTTTTTTTAAACTGTTATTTAAAAAGAATATTATAAACAGACACTCTAATTTTATTTATTTGTATAGATTAGTACCATTAGATTTTTCACCCAATTTTCTCATTCTTCAGTAGGTATTAAAAGAGTCGCAAATATTCTTCTCTTAGTGTTCATGTTATAAACAAAACGAATAACTAGCTCTACATAGAGTTATTATGTAAAGTCTCGCTACGTAGATGTAGAGCACATAAATTGAACGCAACAGCTGACGCCTAGTCTCTTACGCTTGCGTATTATCGCGCTAGTTTTATTCTAATGGGTGGGCACAGTGTAATATTGTTTAAGCTAAATATTTATGATAAAGCCTTCACAATGTGAAATTAACAATTCACAAATGTGAAAGTAACTGTGTCTATACAAGGTGTAAAAGACCTCATCACGAAGCCGTCAACCAAGCATTCTGTACATCAAACTACGAGTAAGTAACTTTACGCAAAAATTATTGCTGGGAAACGACTTTTTTTTTGGGGTGTAAAATCATGTTTAGTGGTAAAACTCAATGTAACACACTCAAAACATTGTGCTGATAAATGGATTGAATAGTACGGGGGTCGTTGAGGTGTTTAAAGTAAAAATCTTAGATTAAAAACAGGTATTTAAAAAAAAAAAAAACTTGTCAAAAAGTTGGAACTTTGACCCCCAATATCTCCGTAACTAGAAGGAAGGTATGGTGTAGAACAAAAAAAATATCGCAATGACGGGGAGAACAAGTGCCTTTCGGCTTCGTTAAGAGGTGTTTTACACCCTCTAAATTACCTTTTCACTCTTGAATATAATTTATCTTTATCAAAAACAAGTAGGTTATGGATCTGGAGAAAAAAATTGGTTTCCTTTTCAACCTGAATAAATGTATTATAACAAATATGATATGTAAAATACTAGAACTAGACACATACACACAAACATATTCACGGGCTACAGCCTGTTCATCATCATCATCAGCCTATTAATGTTCCCACTGCTGGGACACAGGCCTCCTCTCGATGAGAGGAAATGGGCTATAATCCACCACGCGGGCCCAGTGCGGATTGGTACATGTCACATGTCTTCGAATTTTTTCGTTCTGGCATGCCGGTTTCCTCACAATGTTTTCCTTCACCGTTTTGAAAGCAGCGGTGATGAAATAAATTACACAACGTAATAATGCGCCTGCCGGGGTTCGAACCCACGACTTACTGTACGTAAGTCGGAGCTATTACCTCTGGACCACCACTGCTCTTACAGCCTGCTAGTTTCCTCTTAAAATATCAATCGACTGATGTGAGACTCAATGACAGATTCACTAAAATCTAATACTTTTAACTAAGCTCCAAAATAAAATAAAACAATGAATAAAAATCTAAAATCAACTACGATTACTTATCAGCTACGATTCTTAAATCGATGACCGTAAAATCAAATTCAAATATTTTACTATCTCTTCACAAACCAAGATTTAATAATATAAGGAGAGCTTAAAAATTACGCTAAATAAGTTAGTGAGAGAGAGGAGAGGAGCTCGTGGCTCAATAGTAACAGCCACTCAGGCCGATATTTAGCCTAGGTTGGTCTGTGGATGGGTGACCACCCTTACATACAGAGTTTCCTCCGTGCCTCGGAAAGCTCGTTAAGCTGTTGGTCTCTGCTGTCATTTGTATATCTCTGACAGTCATTACAGCTGGTAGACAGTGGCCCAAAAAGTCTGACAACCAGTCTTTCCAAAAGGTATCGTATTATCCAGTACTAACTGGGTTGTGGAGATCAGATAGGCAGTCGCTCCATCTATACTAATATTATAAAGAGGTAACATTTGTTTGTAAGTTTGTATGTAGGGGGTAATCTCCGGAAGTAATAAACCGATTTCAAATATTCTTTCACCATTGGAAAGCTACATTCACCCTGAGTGACATAGGATATATTTTATCCCTGTACTCTCACGGGAACGGGAACTACACGGGTGAAACCGCGTGACGTCCGCTATAGTGTAAAATACAGGTATTTAGCTGCATCTGGTTAGACTGGAAGCCGACCCCAACCCAGAGTTAAAGAAGCTAAGCTCCCAAAGTTGGGAAAAGGCTAGGCTAGTGATGAAGTTAGTAAGAGAGACTATAATATCTGCTCCAGGAATAACTGGATAGCAGATCACCAGACAATCATCAAAAGTATTCAATTTAAAGAACATTTTTCACTCTTATAACTCCAAATGCCAGTTTAGACATAAAACCAATAAATAAAACTAATCCAATTCAGTAAAAGTCCCGATATAAGGCA
The DNA here is from genome assembly GCA_905147715.2 of Xestia xanthographa. Taxonomy (NCBI): domain Eukaryota; kingdom Metazoa; phylum Arthropoda; class Insecta; order Lepidoptera; family Noctuidae; genus Xestia; species Xestia xanthographa. The sequence goes on along the minus strand of LR990644.1, from coordinate 30,176,927 downwards.
CTACCTCAATCACGATATGGGTCAACGGATATGGACGGAATTTGGTACAAGGTAGAACGTATCCCGGATTAGCATATAAAGAGATGTTTTCATCCCGGAAAATCACTATCTTCACGCCGGTAAACGGTATGAGGTGAAATTGGAAAATGTTTTCTTAATTTCAGGTGTTTTTAAACTTAACGTGTTGCTTTTCAAGTCGATCTTGTAAAACGTTATTGATCATATAACAGGAATGGATTGTGTAAGGAATGTTAAGAAAGAAATAGGAGTTAAAGATAGTGTGATGACTGACACGGGAATATCAATACAAAAAAAACCGGCCAAGTGAGAATTGAACTCGCATGGAGAGGGTTCCGTACACTGACAAAGTCTTATTTTGAGTTTACCACTTTATTTTCAATTGATAGAAATCTTATAGGTTTCCTGTATTCTATAAGCAATGAACTATATTATGTATTTTTTTAAAAATTTTAGGCTCTTGTTTCGGAGATCAAGAGAAATTTCTGATGGAAAATTCCATTATATTATGTTAGCTTAGCAAAATTATTTAGGGGCTGTCGTAACCGTAAGTGGAGTAAGGGCATTTTGTGCTGGGTTTTTAACTCAGGTAGATTGGTAAACGGAGAATGACAATAGATTGGTAGATTCATCATCATTCTCCATTCTTATCTCAATTTATTTGGGGTTCGAATATCATGTCTTCTCCCATTCTTCTCTAATAATCGTCATCTCATCAGATACCTCCTTTCTTGCCATAATGATCCTTCACACATACCTAAATCCACCAATATGAGGCTGAAAAATATAACTATTATTACTAATTTCTTTTTTTTTTTTGTTAGCATATATTGTTTCACTGCTGGGCAAAAGCCTCCCCCATAGCCTTCCACTCGAAAAAAAAATATTAAAAAATCGGCCAAGTGCGAGTCGGACTCGCGCACAAAGGGTTCCGTACCATTATCTATACATTAGACAAAACGGCAAAAAAATCACGTTTGTTGTATGGGAGCCCCCATTAAATATTAATTTTATTCTGCTTTTAGTATTTGCTGTTATAGCGGCAACAGAAATACATCATCTGTAAAAATTTCAACTGTCTAGCTGTCACGGTTCATGAGATACAGCCTGGTGACGGACAGACGGACAGACGGACAGACGGACAGACAGACGGACAGACAGCGAAGTCTTAGTAATAGGGTTCCGGTTTTACCCTTTGGCCACGGAACCCTAAAAACCGAACACACAAAAGAACTCTAAAATCTAACAAATAATATTTTAAACCTTATTATAATTAGTATCGTCACAATATATTTATGTAAGTCTAATATTTTTTTTTTCCAAGCGTCGCGTCGGGGGGGACCCCTCTTTTTTTGTCGATGGTTAAAAAGTAGTCATAGTGCGAATGTAGGCATGGTGCTACTTAATCTTTCATATCATTGATGCTGAGACTTTAATTTTATTTATTTGTATAGATTAGCACAGTTTATAATTTTTTTTAACAAACACTGTCATTCGAAATGTTTACTAAATATTACTTTATTAAAAATATTATTATTCTTCGTCTTCTTCTATGAATAAAATCAAAACTATTTATTTTACAATTTAAAAAAAAATATTTGAGATCCTCATAATAACCCCTTTCATTTGATATATGACACAGAAAAAAAAAAAAAAAAAACTTTTTTTTCTTAATTTGTCTCCCGAAAATCACTTTGTTTTCAATTGATAGAATTCTTATAGGTTTTTCTGTAATCTACAAACAATGGACTATACTTTGTATTTTTTTTCAAAATTTTAGGCTCAGTAGTTTTGGAGTTCTGGGGGAATGGTTAATTTTCGTCTTCTTTCATGAATAAAATCAAAACTATTTATTTCACAATATTAAAAAAAAAAATATTTGAGATCCTGTGACACAGTAAGGTTTGCAAAACATCACCATTTGAGAAACGGATCATAGATATTTAAAGTAAAATTATAGCCGGAAAAATATGGAACTTTAACCCCCAATATCTCCGTAACTACAAGTGGAAACCTTTTAATTACGGAGATATTGGGGGTCAAAGATATAGTCAAGAAAAAAAAATATCGCAATGACGGGGAGAACAAGTGCTTTTCGGCTTCGTTAAGACTGCTTTTACACCCATTATACGAAAATCATACATCTATTTGCTAAAACAACAAAATTATGCTAATTATAATTTTATACAATGATAGTTCAATTTATATTGCGATGAATTCTAATATCTCTGTGGCAGTAAACAATAGCTAATTGTAACATTTGAATGCATTTGCATTTTTTTTTCCTTGTGGCCTAGTGATGGTGGCAGCGACTTTCGAGCAGTAAGAAGTAGGTTTGAACCCCGGCAGGCGCATTACTTTGTGTAATTTATTTCATCACTACTTCTCTCAAAAACGGTGAAGGAAAACATCGTGAAGAAAACGACATGTCTTAGGACCAAAAATTTGAAGACATGTGACATCTACGAACCAGTACTGAGCCCGCTTGGTGAATTATAGCCTATTCCCTCTCATAAAGAGGAGGCCGTGTGTCCCAGCAGTGGGAAAAATATAGGCTGATTATACTAATAATAAATTCCCACTGTCTACGATCCACAATCTGTTAATGAAAAGATGTTAGAATCTTGTTTGACAATCTCTCACAAAGGCCCGAGATAAATATCTATTGTAAGTCCTTTATTATGTCTCTATAGCGAGATCGAAAATAATTCATTAAAATAATCATCATCTGCCTAGCCGTTTCCCAATTATGTTGGGGTCGGCTTCCAGTCTTACCGGCTGCAGATTACTACCACGACTGCCTATCTGTTCTTCACAACCTGGTTAGTACTGGGTAATGCGATACTTATTGGTAAGACTGGTATATTAAGTTGTACGAAACCAACATTACTTTAACGGAGACTTTAAATTCATGCCATCCCTTACATTTTGTATCAAAAAGAAAGTGACAGCATCAATATAGTCTCCGTTGAACGAATGGTGGTTTCGTGCAACTCACTGGTAGTCAAATTTTAAATTAATTAAAATAATAAATGTACGAAAACGAACTTTCGTTTCATGTAAATGTTATAGCATTTAAAATAAGATTTTATCAATCACTAGAACTTCGACCGCGACTTTGTTCGCAAAAATTGTGATTGCTCGGCTGATACGCACGATATAAATATAATTTATAGCCTATATTACGCACGAATAATGTAGGTTTCTGCCAGTGAAAGAATTTTTAGAATTGGATCATTCATTCCGGAGATAAGTAATCCCCTACATACAAAACAATTTTACCTCGATAGAATATTACTTACTAGCTTCTGCCCGCGACTTCGTACGCGGATCCTGTTGCTTATGCCAGCGACAAAGGGGTCGTCAAAATCGAAGATCTGAAACGTCTGATGTCGAATTTTAAGAGCCCGGGGACGGGAATACAACGGGATGTGCGATACGATTCGAGACGTTCCAGATCTTTCATTTTTGTAAGTCAACAGGAAATGCCCATCAGACTAAACATTTTTATAAGTCAAGAGGAAATGCCCATCAGACCAAACAACACTTGCTGAGACGTCGTTCCTATGTGTTATGGTGTAGCTGGGCTCTTGGAGTTCCACAACAGGTGTTCCAGATCTTCGATTTTTATAAGTCAACAGAGAGTGCTCATCAGATTGAAGAACTTTTGCTAAAACTTCATTCCTATACATATGTTAAAGTGTAGCTGGACTCTTGGAGTTCCACATCAGGTGTTCCAGATCTTCAACAGAAAATGCTCATCACGTGGAACAATTTTTGCTATGGTACCATTTTTGTATCTCTTATAGTTCAGCTGGTCTGTTGCGGTTCTGCATCAGGTGTTTGTTTCCAAGATAAAAGTCAACAGGAAATGCCTATCAGACCAAACAACACTTGCTAAGACGTCATTCCTATGTGTTATGGTGTAGCTGGGCTCTTGGAGTTCCACAACAGGTGTTCCAGATCTTCGATTTTTATAAGTCAACAGAGAGTGCTCATCAGATTGAACAACTTTTGCTAAAACTTCATTCCTATAAGTATGTTATAGTGTAGCTGGGCTCTTAAAGTTCCACATCAGGTGTTCCAGATCTTCAACAGAAAATGCTCATCACGTGGAACAATTTTTGCTATGGTACCATTTTTGTATCTCTTATAGTTCAGCTGGTCTGTTGCGGTTCTGCATCAGGTGTTTGTTTCCAAGATAAAAGTCAACAGGAAATGCCCATCAGACCGAACAACTTTTGCTAAGACGTCATTCCTATATGTGTTATGGTGTAGCTGGGCTCTCGGAGTTCCACAACAGGTGTTCCAGATCTTCGATTTTTATAAGTCAACAGAGAGTGCTCATCAGATTGAACAACTTTTGCTAAAACGTCATTCCTATATATATGTTAGTGTAGCTGGGCTCTTGGAGTTCCACATCAGGTGTTCCAGATCTTCAAATTTATTCTCTCAGCAGAAAATGCCCATCACGTGGAACAATTTTTGCTATGGTACCATTTTTGTATCTCTTATAGTTCAGCTGGTCTGTTGTGGTTCTGCATCAGGTGTTCAAGTTTCCAAAATAAATTATAGCCTATATCTTGCCCAGACTTAATACCTATACAACAACAAAAAAATAATTCAAATCCGTCCAGTAGTTCCGAAGATTAGCGTGTACAAACAAACAGACAAACAGACAAACAGACAAACAGACAAACAGACAAACAGACAGAATTTTTTTTTTTGATTCGTGTTCTTTTCCTGTTTCTAAACCCCCCTCAATTATTTTTTTCTTAATATATTCAATGTACAGACACAGTTTTTCTACTGTTTTATTATATGTAATATAGATATTAAAGAAGTAAAACTTATAAAACAGGTCAGAAAACGTGTTATTCGACAAATGTGAACGACCCACTCCCACAGAGAGTAGGCCTGAATCCCAGCAGAGGAAACATTATAGCTTATTTGTATTAATATTAAATAAATATAATCACAAAACGACCAGAGTCAAAACTTTGCAACAGTATTAAACATCAAGTGAAACAGTTAATCAATTTCAAACAACTGTATTAATTACTGTTTCCATACTAATTCTAACTTTGATCCAATGCAATCATGAACACTGAACGCCATCACGCCTGTAATCCACGAAGGGATAGGTAGAGGGGACATAATATAGCCACATTTGGCCAGTTGTCGTGCTTTATAATTGTGGGCGAGCCTAAATGCAATCGAATGGGTATTATGCTAAACTGGACTATACTATATATATAATATATAGTAGTATAAGATATAGTAATATTAGGTTAATGGTCTGTATGGTATCGGACGTAAAGGATAGCACCATCCCATATCTTCCCGTGGGTGTCGTAAAAGGCGACTAAGGGACATACCAGAGAATGGGCAGCAGCGTTCTCTGTGCTTTTGTAACAACCATACTGCGATCGCCAACCCGCCTGCCAAGCGTGGGGATTATGGCAAAACCCCCCTTTTGGGGGAGGCCTATGTCCAGCAGTGGACGTCTTTCGGCTGAAATGATGATGATGATGATTAGGTTAAATTAGTATGTAAAAATATCTTTAATTTTTTTCATTTATTCATTTCATTTTGTTTCAGTATTTTCAATTATAAGAGTAAGAGAATATATTTAAGTAGACCATGAGTTGTTGTTATATTAATTATTTAGATCTCTAAATAAGTATTTTTTTTAAACTAGATTAATATTATAAATTGTACAATTTCTTTATGCATGCGGAGTTAGTTTTAAGTGATTGTTGCACTGTTGCATTTACATTTATGCATGTTACTTTCAACATAGTGTGCAAACAATTGTTGGTGAACCAATAAATATAAAATAAACTAAATAAAAATAAAATAGTCACAGACGAAGTTGATATTATAAATTGCCACATTGTTACCATTTTACGAATTGTTACTTAATTAATTTTAATTATCCTATTACGATTTTGCTAAAATGGCCATTTTAGGCCCACAAGACGAGTTATTCCCATAGAGATCAATTCATATAACAAAACAAATATTAGCTTGACTGTTAAACTAATGATTTAACTGTTCCATTACGAAATAATCTACTGATATCCAATTTTAATATCCTCATCATTGGCAGCCTTGTTCCAGACATTGCTGAGTAAAAGCTTATTATAAATGATAAATTATGTTTATTTTGCAAGTAGGTTTTTACAAACACTTTTACACGTTATTTTTTTAAACTAGATGGGGCCAGTGTTTCGTACCTGACTTATCTAAGAACAAACAGCCGAAACAAACTCAGAGGTCTATCTCTTTTGAAGTCCAGACATAATCTTGCTCAATTCACATGAGGACTATGCAGATTAGTGCCTGAGATGGTCTTTGCTTCCTCTTTCGTATTATAACTAAATCTATGTAATTAAGCAAAGTTTGATTGATATACCAGATCCGTATTCAAATGACTTGTGAAACTATTTAGGACTTAGAATCATTACCTTTAAGGTTTAGATTAAATTATTTTAATCTATTAGAAGAAGAAGATGGCGAGACGAGCTGGACAAGACCAGGGTCCAGTGGTCCACATTAGCCCTGGATTGAAACAACTGGAAGTCATGGGGAGAGGCCTTTGCCCAGCAGTGGGATAACGGAGACTAACAGTACCAGTCTTTAATAAATTATTCAGGTTCACAATTTAGCAATTTGAGTGATTACAAAACGTTTACACAATTAAACAATTTAAATCGTCACTGTTGCATTCGTGACCATAACGGAAAATACGAAAAAAAATTATCAATAATCACTTTCAGTTTCAAAAATGTTAGCAATTTTTCACGGTATCAATCAGTACCAGTCTTTAATAAATTATTTAGATTCACAATTTAGGAATTTGAGTGATAACAAAACGTTTACACAATTAAACAATTTAAGTCATCACTGTTGCATTCGTGACGCCACGACCATAACGGAAAATACGAAAAAAAACTATCAATAATCACTTTCAGTTTCAAAAATGTTGGCAATTTTTCACGATATCAATCAGTACCAGTCTTTAATAAATTATTTAGATTCACAATTTAGGAATTTGAGTGATAACAAAACGTTTACACAATTTTATTAAACAATTTAAATCGTCACTGTTGCATTCGTGACGCCACGACCATAACGGAAAATACGAAAAAAACTATCAATAATCACTTTCAGTTTCAAAAATGTTAGCAATTTTTCACGATATCAATCAGTACCAGTCTTTAATAAATTATTTAGGTTCACAATTTAGGAATTTGAGTGATAACATAACGTTTACACAATTAAACAATTTAAATCCTCACTGTTGCATTCGTGACCATAACGGAAAATACGAAAAAAACTATCAATAATCACTTTCAGTTTCAAAAATATTGGCAATTTGTAACGCACAATGGTCCACTTCAAGGACTAAGTGCGGAAACCTAAACCACATGATAGATATTGGCAATTAAATTGCAGGGAGGCAAGTGAAAACTCGAAAACTTGTAGTCTGTTGAACAGACTACAAGTTTTCGAGTTTTCAATTGCCTCCCTAACTATCGAAATCTTATAGCTATCTTTAGCCAGGATAGACGAACGTTTTCAAGAAAAAACCGATTCTTAAAAAATATGCTCTAGTTATCACTACTTAGCAACAGAAAAAAAAACTAAAAAAAATCCACTCATCTATAAAAAAGTGTCATAAAAAATAAACTAGGCTTATAATATCTACTCACACAATAACTGAGAGCCATATATCACGTACAGTTGAACTGTCTCCGAGCAAACGGCGTCCTCGACCAAAATATTCCCAGGTTATTTTGATCTTAATAATCTGGCATCAGCGACAAAGTCACCACAATATTTTTTTTATCAACTAAACTTTTTACAAACTTCTCAGACCGTATACTTTAACACCTTTACACGATACTTTAATCCTTAAAAAGTTGAAACGTCACTTTTGAATTTGGAATTCGATGCACGTGTTTTATTATGATTTTTTAGTATTATTTTGGGCGGGAGCGCTATCGGTCCGCTCGTGAGTGAGTTCGCGACGCGACTGAAGTCATAATGAAAAGGTATACGTTTCAGGGGGAGAAAGGGACAGGTTATCGTTCTGTCTCGCTCTATCGTCTTCGGGATATTAGTGAATGCAGTCTGTAGTTTGGTGAATTAAGATCATTTTAATACGTCATGGTTCTACGCGAGGAAAGCGTTTCGTGATAAATAATGTCTTCCGTAACCATCTAATAGAAACATTATCTTCTAAATCTGGGCTTATAATTATGTATACTGTAATCATAGTTTATTATGAACAAGTAAGAACTCGTGGCTAAATAATAACAGCTACACGAGTCGATCTTCAAGTTAAGCCGCGCTTGCCTAGGTTGGTCCGCGGATGGGTCACCATTACATACCGAGTTTCCTCCGTGCCTCGGGAAGCATAATATGAAGCTGTTAGTCTCTACTGTCATTTGTAGATCTTTGACAGTTGTTACAGGTAGGCAGTTCTGTAGTCCGAAAGTCTGACAACCAGTCTTACCATGGGGTATCGTATTATTTAACCAGTGTTGACAGGGTTGTGAAGGTTAGATAGGCAGATTCTGAAAATACTAATATTTAGCTGCATCCGAAAAGACTGAAATCTTTTAATTTGGGTTTATCTCCACCGATCACAGTATCAGATCACGTTAGCCACGGATCACGGCGAGTTGTATGGTTTTTGTCGTTGTCGTGTTACCCATATTATTTCCTGAAAATCGTCCCATAATAAGAAAAATAATTTCTCGTCATATAAACTTAATTTTTATAATAAATCTACTTCTGCTAAATTCTGAACATAAAATAAGCTTTGAAGTATTATTATCAAGATAATTGAACCCAATTTTGTAACAAAAACGATAAACATAAAAAAATAGGGGCAGCAGTCTTCTGCAATTCGGGCCATTTGCAATCATTACCAATTTGTTTTTATAGGCTACATAATTATCTCCTAATGATATCTTATTTTCTTTTATCTCTTCAACCAAAAACGTTGAGGAAAAAAATCGTTACGTTAAACAGAAGAGCATAGACAAGCACCAATCGCTATCAGTGAGTTTACTTCTCTATGACGACAGCAAATAGTTTTTTTCTTTCTTTTTTTTTTTTTACATTGACCCTGCACACTAGGAATTTCTGCTGTATCATGGGTGCGTTTACAAACATTTAAACTCACATACACAAATAGTTAGACCCGGAACAACTATCTGTAGGTCATACAAATATTTGTTCCGTGCGGGAATCGCACCTGCGACACGCAACGCAGCAATCAATCACTCAGCCACTGCGCCAGCCGTGCTGTCAAATTGTCACAAGCGTTTTGGTAGCTTATTTCAGTGTCATATATTTATGACATTTTCATCATTGTTATGTCTCGTACTTGCCAATGTTGATCTGTAGATGGGTGACCACCATTACATACCGAGTTTCCTCCGTGCCTCGGAAAGCACGTTAAGCCGTTGGTCCCGGCTGTCATTTGTAAATCTTTGACAGTCACAGAAGCCTGAAAATTTAACAGCCAGATTTTACAGATTGCGGTTACATTGGGTGTTATGTAAAATAAATAAGTAAATATCGCTGGACATTACACCCAGCGCCATCTAGTGCTTACACTAAGCAAAGAGGCTTGTGTCGTGGACACCAGATAGTTGATATACTACATAGATACTCTTTGTTTGTAAATACATACCACAACAGCCCATAACGTCCACTGCTGGACATAAGCCTCTCCCATGATGGGAGGAATTTGCCGTAATCTCCACGCTTGGCAGGCGGATTGGAGATCGCAGTGATGAAAGACTAACAGAAAACGCTGCTGCCCATTCTCTGGTCTACGGAGGCGCAAGGTGTTCTGCCTCGACATTAGTCGCCTTATACGACACCCGTGAGTGTAATGGGTTGGTTCTATTCTACTCTGCCGGATACCACACGGCTTATAAAAACAATTGTAAATACATACATACTTATTAGAGGTACATTATATATATACGTACATCCATGACTCGGAAATAAATGTCCATGCTCATCACACAAACATTTCCTCCTACCGGTATTCGAACACGGGACCCCAAGAACGTAAGGCCTCACTACCGCTGCGCCGTTTGGGTCGTCAATATGTATAATATGCAGATTATAATTGAGTGTTTTAAAACATTTCTATGTATTTATTGTTATATATTGGTTTCACACTTTTATAGCTTTATTTTTTAGGGCTCCGTACCCAAAGAATAACCTACGGGACCCTATTACAAAGCATCCGCTGTCCGTTAGTACATCCGTCCGTCCATCCGTCCGTCTGTCCGTCCGTCTGTCCGTCCGTCGGTCTGTCAGCGGGCGTAATAGGTAGTCAGTGAACATTTTTACAAAATGTGTATTTCTGTTGCCGCTATAACAACAAATAATAAAAATAATTTAAAAATGAAAGGGGATTCCCCTACTTGTTCCGCACTTGGCCGGTTTTTTTTTTATAATTTACTTAGTTTTTATAATTTAAGTATTTTTTTATTTTTTTTTACTTATTAGTTTTTCAGCCAGGCACGAAATCAGACCGCACCATGATGGCTGCTTCTGAGAATTTTCTAATAGAAAAATCCAATAACACATCGCCCTGCCTGGAAATCAAACGCAGGACCCTAAACTCAGCAGTCGCGTTAACAAACACGTGACAAACGGGACAAAAGTCCCGAGAATTCGAGACTGTACGAAACAAACCGAGAGAGCACATAACAAGAGTATTCTATGTCAAACGCGTCAACTTACAACTTCAGTAAAGTTTGTCAATTTTAACTGAAGCTGCGATACAATCCGGTTTGGCGTCACGTTTAAATTGTTATATTGTAACTTTAATTTCGTTAATGAGTTTCGTGAAGTATCTGTTTTTGGAGTTAAATGTTCGACAGGGGAATATGGAAAACTTTTATCTTTGGGTAGAACATAATATCACGCCTATATTCTCCAAAGGGTTATTCAGAAGTGTACCTAATAGCACAGCCATATTTCGCCAGCTATGTTAAAGTCCCATGTCAAAGGGAGCGAGCCTATTGGCATCAACCGGGCTCAAATCCAGACTCCGTGGCTGCTACCGAGAAAATCTAACACACAACACACACACACACAACACACACACAACACACAACACACAACACACACACACACACACACACACACACACAACACAACACTAACACTATATAACACAACACACTACAACACACACACTATAACACTTTGCCCGACACGGGAATTGTACTTAGGATCTCTTGCTAAGCAGTCGCACTTGCAACTGTTAGACCAACGAGGCAGTCCATTTTGGCAGCTAAGTTTGGGTATAAGTTTTAGCATCATCAGCCGATAATGTTCCCACTGCTGGGACGCAGGCCTCCTCTTTATGAGAGGGAATGGGCTATGCCACCACACTGGCCATATGCGGGTTGGTAGATGTCACATGTCTTTGAATTTTTGGTTCTAGGAAATGCCAGTTTCCTTTCGATGTTTTCTTTCAACTTTCTGGATGTTTTCTTTCACCGTTTTGAGAGTAGTTAGGGGGAATCCGGGACCGCGGTCTTGGTCCCAAAAGCCCCCCGACCCGTGTGATGAAATAAATAAGCTCCCTGGGTGGAGGCCTGACACTCAAGGCACCCACAGGATAGTCCGGTTAAGCAGAAGCGAGCCTTATAGGTTGGCCTACGATATGCCATTAACAAAACAAAAAACACGTTGCAAATTATAAAAAATGCCTCAAAAAATTATCTAATTGTTAATTATTTTATTATATTTTTTATTATTTCTAATTTTATGTGGCCAATTTTAACTTATTTTGATTTTAATTTGAATTTCTCATTTGCCAATGACATTGTTAATTTTATTTCATTTTTTATTATATTTTTCCAATTTTGTTACTTAGTGTGTTTGATTTTGATTTTAATTTAGATTTTATTTTGAATGCTACTAAATCTTTGTTAACTTATTTTATACTTACACTAGCTGACCCACGCAACTTCGTCTGCGTCACATAAGAGAGAAAAAGCTAACAAAAGGAATACATTTTCCCCGTTTTTGCAACATCTTTCATTTATGCTCCGCTCCTTTTGGTCGTAGCGTGATGTTATATAGCCTATAACCTTCCTCAATAAATGGGCTATCCAACACAAAAATAATTTTTCAATTCCAACCAGTAGTTCCTGAGATTAGCGCGTTCAAACAAACAAACAAACTCTTCAGCTTTATAATATTAGTATAGATAGCTGACCCGCGCAACTTCGTCTGCGTCACATAATATAGCTTATAGCTGTTCCCCGCGGTTTCACCCTCGCTGCTCAGCACCTGTTGGTCGTAGCGTGATGTTATATAGCCTATAGCCTTCCTCAAGAAATGGACTATCCAACACTAAAAGAATTTTCGAATTCCAACCAGTAGTCCCTGAGATTAGCGCGTTCAAACTAACAAACAAACAAACAAACAAACTCTTCAGCTTTATAATATTAGTATAGATTTTATTGTGCATGCTGTGGTCTCCTGTAAGTGATGGAGTACACCTACGAGAAACTTTTGTCGTCCATTACTCATTTAATGTGTTTGTGTACATCCTTTGTTGGAGATCCTAAATAAATAAACAAAAAAAAAACAATCAGTGCAGACTTTGGGGATTGCCGATAGAACTGAAAACAAAAAGTACACAAGTCTCGCCCCAGTCGTAGCACTGGTTATTCCCCGCGCATGTCTATGTGGTGCTACGCCGTAGCGGATCGCCTACGAGTGCTACGAAGCGTGACCGCACGTTACGTCAAGTTGAACTTTTTGGGTGAAGGAAAAACATTGAACTCATCGTGAGTTGAATGTCTTTCCTTCACCCAAAAAGTTCTCAACGCGCCTTAAGAAGTTTTCACTTCAAAAAAACGCCTACTAGAAACAACCTAGACCTATCAATCGTAAGTTGGGAAACACCATTGAAGTAAACACATTCGAATATAAGTTAGTAAATATTTTTACGACATCCATTCAAAGAGATAATAATTAAATCTTAAATGCAACAAAAAAATCCACAAAACAATTTTTAAAACACTCTGTACAGAAGAAAGTATATGCAGGTTGTTTGAAAAACAGAAAGTACTCGTTCAACCGTATCAGTATGTCTGTCACGTCTTGTTTCCGTATTAACATAAAGTAACGTTTTGAGGGGCAGTCCTTGGGGTCATTTTATGTCAAAACTAGGGGATGGAAGAATTAAAGTTCTTGTTAATGTTACGAAGGGTGACAGAAAGCTGGGTTTATTTGTAACCGTAGTTGGATCGTACTGTTGTAGGGTTTTCATTGTGAAGGTTAAGTGTTGTTTAGTGTACTTCAAATAGTTTATTTCTATTGACTCTCAACTTTGAAATACGCTTAGTTACCTAATTTAATGTTTGTTTCACATTTAGTTATTGTGTTTTGAAATTAATTAATAATAAAAATAAATATAAAAATGAAGAATAAAAATAAAATTAATAAAAAAGTTATTTAGTTATTGTGTTTTGAAATTAGCATCTAATTATTTAATGTTTGCATGCCAATTTCATGGCGAAATGAGTCATTGCACTACATATTATTATAACCATCCTTTGTACCACATTTACTGCAAATTAATAATTTTGACTTTTTGAAACTCCGATATCTTCGATATTTTATATCATCATCATCTGCCTAGCTTTTTCTCAATTAGGGTCGTCTTCTAGTCTTACCAGATTAAGCTGTATACCAGTATTTTACATGAGACTGCCTATCTGACCTCCGCAACCCCGTTAGTACTGGGGAATACTATACCCCTTGGTAAGGTTGTCAAACATTCGGGCCACTGACTACCTGTAACGACTGTCAAAGATCTACAAACGACAGCCTAGTCCAACGGCTTAACAAGCTTTCCGAGGCACGGAGGAATTTCGGTATGTAATGGGTGATCACCCATCCACGGACCAACCTAGGCAAGCAAGGCTTAACCTGAAGATCGCCACGTACACGGTGGAACACACGGTGGAGGTGTGCCCCGCGTGGGCGGAGCACCGCCGTGTCCTCGAAGCGGCGATCGGCGGCGGCGACCTCTCGCGTCCGGCCCTGGTGCAAGCCATGGTCCGGAGCGAGACGGAATGGGACGCCGTCACCTCCTTCTGCGAAGCAGTAATGCTAGAAAAGGAGGTGGCGGAACGTGAGAGGGAGAGAACCTCTCAACGTCCCGGCCGCCGCGGGAGACGCCCCGGGCGTCGGGGGCCACCACCACGTAGCCCCCGGCCACCGTAGGCGCGGGCCTGCGGACGGTGAGCTATGGGCTAGCTCGCCGTCCGTCCGTCTCATGACGACAGGCCGTGTCGACGGCGCGTTCGTGTTCCACGCGCGCTTCAAAGAGAGTCAGCAAAAAGGAAGGGGTCCGTAAGGACCGATGCCTGCCGGGGTTGCGGGACTATTCGAAAGAGATACCGTGGCCCCGGAACACAAAGGGCGATGAAGGAACATGGATGGGTTTTAGTCAGTAAAAGTCTGACACTCCCTCCTGCTCCGCCCAGAGCGGGAGGGGTTATTTGATGATTTCCCATCCGAAAAAAAAAAAAAAAAAAAAAAAAAAAAGATCGCCACGTGCTCGTCCTCGTAGTTATACTACGTTATTAAACATTCTTTATAGTAATTAACGAAAGAGCACTTTAAATTACGCACATAATTAAATCTATGGCTATCCTGCCTACCCCATTCTAATCCTGTGCATAAAGGTAAGAACTTCCTCTAATAAATACAGCTATAATGCAGCATTTAAAACTAATTTTCGAACTAGTTGATATTTACTATTCCCTATAATTTAAATGCGCTCAGAGCTATGAAAGGGTTGGGTGCCACTGACGGCTTTTAAAGTCAGGCAATTCTTAAGTATATTTAATCTAGCCACGGCATAAAGGGTGTAAAACACCTTTTAACAAATCCGAAAGGCACTTGTTCTTCCCGTCATTGCGATCATTTTTTTGCTCTACACCTTACCTGGGAACCTTCTAGTTACGGAGATATCGGGGTCAAAGTTCCAACTTTTTGACAAGTTTTTTTTTTAATTACATGTTTGTAATGTAAGATTTTTACTTCAATAACCTCCGCGACCCTCATACTATTCAATCTATCCATCAGCACAATGTTTTGAGTGCGTTACATTGAGTTCTACCACAAAACGTGATTTCTCACCCCAAAAAAAAACTTGTTTCCCAGCAATAATTTTTGCGTAAAAGATGTTGAATTGTTGATGTTGTTGTTGTTGTTGATGATGTTTTGTTTGATGTACAGAATGCTTAGTTGACGGCTTCGTTATGAGGTCTTTTACACCCTGTATAGCTTTCCCTTAACCTATGTTATTTGGGGTCGGCTCAAAACGTTTTGTACTTCCATTCTCCTCTATCAACAGTCCCGCTATCATTTACTCATTTTTCTTTCATTCCTCACACAATCCATCCATCGTTTCCTTGGTCTTCCACTCCCTCTTCTTCTATCACCATTAATATAGTCAAATAATTTATTTATATTAGACTATTACAATTATGATTTGAAAATGAGACTGTATTCTAATGACGAACTGGAAGGTTTTAGACTTGAGTTTACTGAAGCATGGAAAACTCAGGTGGAGATTCATTGTAATCGTGTTCTGCGTGTCCTGTTCACGTAACATGAAATAATACACGCTACTGAAGACGCTCTGCCATTTTGCTCTTAGTCAAATTATGGGTTGACTTAATTCGACAAATAAACGCCAAGAAGAAGGTGGACCAAACTTCTTCTTAATAATGTGGTTAATGCCTATCCTGGTATATAGTTTCTATGCCACGCATGGGCCTTTGACATGGCTTTCTCTCTCTTTTTTCTTCACGATGTTTTCCTTCACCGAAGCAAGTGATAATTTAACAATACGCACATGAATCAGAAAATCTGAACTTATATTGTCACTTACGGGATATCTTCCGTGATTGTTCATTGTTTTGAGCTCCTGTTGCAAGCGGGTCCACCCTTTATAGCAGAACTTTTTATGTCATAATATTACTTTGCATAACAGCGGATAGCATAAACTTCATTTCGCAGAAAATCGTTTGGCAGACACTCATTTATCATACATTCAAAACTCATAATTTTGTAAGGCAGAATCATCTTTAGGCATAAATTTCATATGCATAAGAATTAAAAGTAGAACCATCTTAGCGCAGAAAGTTCACAGCCAGAATCATCTTTTGGCATAAATTTTATATCGATAGTCACTAAAAGCAGAACTATCATATCTCAGAAAGTTTACAGTTAGAATCATCTTTTAGCATACATTTCTTATGCACAACAATGGAAAGACTCATCTATCACATCCACATCACAGAAAAATGAATTTTCTGTGATGTGGATGTGATAGATGAGTCTCTAAAACAGTTGATTGTGAACATGTGGTTTTTATTTTCCTGTAAGCACTAGGCAAACATGCAAACAAGCATACATCTTGCATGCAGTATGCAAACAAGCATGCAGTATGCAAACAAGCATGCAGTATGCAAACAAGCATGCAGTATGCAAACCAGCATACAATATGCAAACATGCACACCAGCATACACCATTCATGCAGCAAGCAAGCATGCAGCATGCAAGCAAGCATGCAACATGCAGCAGGCATGGTTTCTGTCACGGCTCCGGCGCTGCGGGGCTCCGGCGGTGCCACGCGAGCTTATCGTCGCAGATGTGTTTAACGCTCACCACCGCAGCTTCGGCTTGCTGGCCGGCTTTGCCGGCCAGCCTCAGCAGCGGCGGCGAGTGTTACAACAACCTGCTCCTCAACTCGCGGGCCGCCTCGCCCCTCCGCGCCTACGCGATTTTAAATTACACTCTAGGGGTAGGGCAGACAAGACTACGTAAAGTCGGTTTTGGAGCGATTCGTTTCTGATTAGGTACTTTTTAAGACAATATTTAAATGTTTGGTTAAAAATGCTATTTTATAGAAATGGCAATAATGCCAAATACAATTATTCCAAATGAAATTCTGCCATCTTCGTAATATGCCAAGTGAAATTGTGCGAAATTTGAACATTGCTAAAGGTAATTATGCCAAATAAAATTCTGCCATCTTAAAAGTATGCCATTGTAAATTCGGAAATACAAACATTCGGTCAAACAATAACTATATTAAATAATTTTTATGCCTTAAAAATATTCGTTTAAAGAAGATTATGCCAAGTGTGTTATGCCAAATAAATTTCGGAGTATCAAGATTCTGCCAGATAGAAGGAACCCGTTGCAAGCACCATGATCGCGGGTTAACTGGAGAATGCGGGTGGATGGAAAATAAATTGTTAGGAGCAGACAAATCTGTCTACCCTCTTTCTTTGTCTTTTGCTACGCGCTCTACTGGAACTCGATACTAAGTCACGGCAAAATACACTCACAGTATCACTAGGTTTTGTTGAGTCCTTATTATGTTGCTGGCTGCTACTTTTGAGCATACTCAATACAGGATTCCACGTACTTGACAATTCGAAGCCATCCTCTCGATTGAAATTTATCACGGAAGATATCCCGTATAGTCGAGTGCAATTAGACAATAAGGTGGAACGAAGTTTATAGTGGTCCGATTTTCATGGGACTTTTTTTATTGAGTTACTGGAGGAGTGGAGAAGAAAGTTAAAAAAAAATTTCGCCACTCGTTTGTTTTTTTTTTTGAATTTTCTTTAAAATATATTTTTTTCGTTTATGAATAACTTCAAATTCGACGAATTCATATTGTAGCGTAATAGTGTGACCTAGGTGCATCCATTAAACACTAATTTGGTCTGTTTCTTTGTTCATTGTTGTCGATTTAATGTATATTTCAAGTATTTTTGAAAATTTCCTATTTTCTGCAATTATTTCTAAAATTTTGAATTTCAAGACTAAGATTTGTTTTGAAATTTGTAACTGATGCTTTTTCACAGATAACTGGACCAGAAAATATTAATAAAGACCACTTTCATGAGTGTAGTGACTTAAAATTCATTCGGAAATGTTAGAAAATCGTCTATGTTAATAAAAGCATTTTTTCCCAAATACTGCTAAGAAACTCAATGTGCAAATTATTTTCTTAATTCTCATTTTATTAGCTATCTAACGATGTATAATAACTAGAAAAATATTTAAGGATATTTGTTAAATATTGGTTACTGCTGAAAAAGTAAATCATGACACAAGGGCCTCTATCGCTAAGAAGTGGGAGTGGTATCGGTATCGGTATTGATATTAAATTGCGCGCAAACACCCAAGCTTGCAACTTATCTCAAATAGAAATCGTGAGAAATGGTTACGTTATAATTACGATATTTTTTGTTAATTTACCAGCGACCCCATTCCACCTTTGTCAGCAATAATCAACCTTTATCGAGTACCACCCATTTTTTTTTTAGTTTTTGTTGTATATAGATAGCAGATATAATAAAGATATTTTCAGGATAATATTTACGTTGACCGCCATAGAAATATTTTGAGAAAAATGGC
This sequence comes from Xestia xanthographa, assembly GCA_905147715.2. Classification (NCBI taxonomy): domain Eukaryota; kingdom Metazoa; phylum Arthropoda; class Insecta; order Lepidoptera; family Noctuidae; genus Xestia; species Xestia xanthographa. Next base: position 30,158,392 of record LR990644.1, on the reverse strand, counting down.
CTTCTATACTTTTATACAGACGATTTCCTGATAATTGTGAATACATTTTTAGTCACTTCACTCGTAAACATGGTTTTCTTAAATATTTTTAAATCCAATTATCTGTGAAAAAGTATCAGTTACCAATTTCAGAAGAAATTTTGGTCTTAAAATTAAAAATAATTGCAGAAAATAGGACATTTTCAAAAATACTTGAATTTTTGCATTACCATCGACTATAATGAACAAAGAAACAGACCAAGTAAGTGACAATATAAGTTTAGTTTTAAGCCGTGAAAGCTTAAAACAGTGTCAGAAAATCTGAGGTGTGTACCTTCGGTTCGATTTCAAGACCTATGAATTCACAGTCTGACGGTCACACCACCAGGCTATCACTGCTATGAACAAACTGAAAAGTAGTGATAAACTCGCCACCACTGGAACCCCTCCCACTCAAACCTGCGTTCCCCGCCCTTGATGTATGAGACCAATATTGCGTGTAGCTACGGACGGCGTGCTAAGCCTCCGGTATTCGCCTGTTATTATGAACTATCTCTGCCTTTTATTAACACCAATTATTATTATTATTATTTTTTTATTCCTTTTATTTTTTTCTATGGGATAGGGGTGCAAGCTTGGGGTTAACTAGTATGATTATAATGCATGGTTTTGATCAACTATTACAATTATGACTTGAAAATTAGACTGTATTCTAAGTCATTAGAATACAGTCTAATTTTTAACCCAAGTCTGGATATCTCTAGTTTGTCAAAACTGGAGGTCTCCAGACTTGGGTTAGCTGCAGCATGGAAAACCAGTTCAGGTGTAGATAGATTGTAATTATGTTTTGCTCACTGTCCTGGCAACGTAAATTTAAATGATGGACGTTACTGAAGACGCGAAACTCTTAGCCAAATTATGCGCTGACTTAATTTATATAGCCATCGACACGCCATGAAGGAGAAGAATGACCAAACTTCTTCTTAATAATGTGGCGAGTGCCTATACAACCTGGTGTCAAAGAGTTATGCCATACTCGGGGCTCTGACTTGGCTTTACATGCCGGTCAAGAAATCTCTCAGGCATGCTGGTTTCCTCACGATGTTTTCCTACACCGAAGGAAGTGATAACTATACAATACGCACATGGCTCAGAAAAATCAGAGGCGAGTACTTTGGGTGCGAACTCAACCGATGACTTGGCAGCACTAGGCCATTACTGCTATGACCAAACTGAAAAGTAGCGATAAACTCGCCACCACTGGAACCCCTCCCGCTCAAACCTGCGTTCCCCGACCGTGATGTATGAGACCAATATTGCGTGTAGCTACGGACGGCGTGCTAAGCCTCCGGTATTCGCCTGTTATTATGAACTATCTCTGCCTTTTATTAACACCATTACTCTATGGGATCGGGGTGCAAGCTTGGGGTTAACTATAGTATGATTACAATGCATGGTTTTGTTTCTTTTATGTTTCAGTGCTAATTTAATTTGAAGAACTCTGAATCTCCGAGTATAAATTCTTCCCGGCGTTTCTACATATTAACGGTAATTTTCAATAACTTACTGTCCGGTTTCGGTAGGTTGCTATCTCTGTCTGTTTGACATTTAGCTTACGGACGGTTAGAAACAAAACGTCACAGAAGAGCTTTCTTTAATATCAAGTGACAGGTAGTCGACGCGGATAATATATTTCAAGCTAACTTTGTTTATACAAACATCGAAAGCTACGAAACGTAGGCATATTAACTGACAGTTATACGTAAGTAAGTTTGAGAAAACGGCCGTTAATAAGGCAGGTGTAAATGTAATCGCTGTAAAGGGACGTCCTAGAAGGAAAAAGACTGAACTTAATAATCATCATCATCTGCCTAGCCTTTTCCCAAGTTTTATTTGGGGCGGCTTCCAGTCTAACCGGATGCAGCTGAATACCAGTATTTTACATGGAGCGATTGCCTATCTGACCTCCACAACCCAGTTACTACTGGGTAATACCATACCCCTTGGTAAGACTGGTTATCAGACTTTTTCGGCCACTGACTACCTATAACGACTGTCAAAGATCACAAATGACAGCCGGGACCAACTGCTTAACGTGCTTTCCGAGGCACGGAGGATACTCGGTATGTACTATCGGGGTCTTTTCCGCCTGACCATTTTAATTTTTTTTTCGCTTAAATCATGCGGAGGCGCCGAGCCACGCCCCCTTAAGAGTAAACGAGTTAGCGGCACGAACTAGTTGGTGGGCGGGTCTAAAATGCATGCTATTTCATCCGACATCACGAGCGAAAGGGATAGACGCTGTGAAGAGCAGTAAGAAGCTACTGCGCGTACACATACACACTCCTAACGCTGAGTGATGCATACATATGCGCGATTTCATTGAATAGTGAACGACAGCGGCGCGCGGCGGTGCGGCGGTGCCGCGGCGCGCGGCGGTGCGGCGGTGCCGCGCCGCCCGGCGGATTCATGTTTGAAGGACAACATAAACTCAAACAAATAGGTGTAAAGTAGGTAGATATTGTTATTACAATGAACAAATAATTTCATTGATTTGACTTTTTTTTTCTATGCTTACCTACCTTTGTTTTTGTAAGTTGTGCAACTTTAGGTGTAGTATGTACTATTAATATTATATTTATGTATATACTATTTTGTTACTATTTATGATAAATAGGTATTTGCTTTGGGAGCAGTGGTGGCCCAGTGGTGGCGGCCCCGACTTATGAACAGTAAGTCGTGGGTTCGAACCCAGACAGGCGTATTACTTTGTGTAATTTATTTCATCACTACTGCTCTCAAAACGGTGAAGGAAAACATCGTGAGGAAACCGGCATGTCCTAGAACCAAACAATTCGGAGACATGTGACATCTACCAATTCGCACTGGGCCCGCGTGGTGGATTATAGCCCATTCCCTCTCATAGAGAAGAGGCCTGTGTCCCAGCAGTGGGAACATTTAATAGGCTGATGATGATGATGACTATTTTATGATAAATAGGTATTTACTTACCCTAGCTAGGTAACACACAGGCGACTCCTCATTAGTACAGCCAGAATCAGGATAATTGCTTTTTCGACAGCGTGCAGCGTGACTTTGATGTGACTGTGAGTCTGTGAGGCTTGTTGTTAGTTCATCAAATAAAAAATATGTTGTTTTGTAAAATGTTTATTGGCTGTTTATCTATACATATAATAAAACAGTAACGAAATAAAAACTGTACATTGAGAATTTTCGAGAAAAAATAAGTGGCTTTTGTTAGAAAAACGTAACTGATGACAAAAAGTGACTTTAGAATTTTGTCTGTTTGTCTGTGTGTATGCTACGGCTTCACGCCAAAACTACTGGATAGCTTAGCTAAACTACTACTAGCTGGCTTTAGGCTACATATTATCACGCCGTATGTTATGGGAGGTAAGCAAAGTTGATTTTAAAAGATTTTTGTTCGTAATTGAATGCACAAAATGACATGTTCTAATTCTAAGCTATATTATGTGACGCAGACGAAGTTGCGCGGGTCAGCTAGTTTACAATAGTGGTCTGTAATATTGTCTTATACAGTTATCAACAATAGGCATTGTGCCGCTCCTGACCGACAGTAGGTAAATACGACGCACGTAGTAAACTAGCGTAATGGATGTTGTAAAAATATGGAGCCAGTGTTTATTTTGTGGGTCAAGTTTTTAAATATACCTAGGTACTCAGTAAAAAAATGTGGAGGTGGAGCTCGTGGCTAAATAATAACAGCCGCTCGGGTCGATCGTTAGGTGAAGCCGTGCTTGCCTAGGTTGGTCTATGGATGGGTGACCACCCATTACATACCGAGTTTCCTCCGTGCCTCGGAAAGTACGTTAAGCCGTTGGTCCCGGCTGTCATTTGTAGTTCTTTGACAGTCGTTAGGTAGTCAGAGGCCCAAAAAGTCTGACAACCAGTCTTACCAAGGGGTATCGTATTACCCGGTACTAACTGGGTTGTGGAGGTCAGATAGGCAGTCGCTCCATGTAAAATAATGGTATTCAGCTGCATCCGGTAAAACTGGAAGCCGACCCCAACATAGTTGGAAAAAGGCTAGGCAGATGATGACTCAGTAAAAAAATATTTCGTTGCTATGGCTTCGTTATAGCCGTTGGATGATTCTCTGAAAATATTTCATTTATGAATAGGTAGACCTTCTATACAGACAAAAAGTAAACTTACAGTAGGTAGGTAACATTTTTATCTTTGAAAATGTATTTAAAAATATGACGTAGGTAGGTACCTACCTTATTTGCAGTAAGTATTAATCCTTATCCAAATAAGTATGTTCATTATCTTGACAATTGAATTTAGATTAAAATTGTCTTTTACAGCTTAACATTTGAATGAATAGTTTAGAAGTTATCACAGAATTAAAAAAAAAAGAAAAATATAAAAAAGTGAAAATAACTTTAGCTTCAGAAGCCGGTGAAAAAAACACCAAATCAATCAGTGTTTTTTTATGTTTGTGTTTTTTTAAGTCAGTTTATTTTTTTGCAAAAAGCTGTTTATTTCTTTTTCCATTTTTAGTCGTTCCCGAACAAGTCGCCTTAAATTTATTATACATTATTAACGATACATCATCATCATCATCATCCTATAATGTTCCCACTGCTGGGACACGGCCTCCTCTCAATGAGAGGAATGGGCTATAATCCACCACGCGGGCCCAGTGCGGATTGGTAGATGTCACATGTCTTGGGAGCAGTGGTGATGAAATAAATTACACAAAGTAATGCGCCTGTCTGGGTTCGAATCCACGACTTACTGTTCGGAAGTCGAGGCCGCCACCACTGGGCCACCGCTGCTCTTATCATTAACAATACATGTCATGGTAATAGGCTTATCCCCAATAAATGAAACTTAACATTTATTTATTTAATTACAACGGTTGTATTTAAACCAATTACTGTAACTAAAACTAGAACTAAAAGAGTGAGAGATAACATAAAATTAAAATATACAAAATAAAGTAAAGGTTTACACATTCATAAGTTCCTCTCACAATACTTCTGACATGCCAACAAAATCTCTGTCCATCCATCCGCAAACATAGGTACCTAACTTTCGAAATCTGGGTGTATTGTACACATCTGCGTACCCCCTCAAAGCATACAGGCTTGATGTTACGTCATAAACAATAAACATCCAAGCTATTGCAACAATGACTACAGATTTTCGTCTATTTTTGAAGAGTTCCATTGTATATTTCCGAAGATCTGCATCAGATCTTGACCAAATTAAATGGGACAAAAAAAGAATAAAGAAAGAATTTTGAGAATCGGTCCACAAATGGGGAGAAATCGGCTAACATACATAATCAAAAAAAAAAACAAATTCAAACGCCGCCCGTAAATCACTATCAAATCGAATCCAAAGTTCAATGCCAGGGCCAGTAAAATTTGACACAAATTCAAAATAATAAACACAAACTATCAATAAAGAAATATCGGAATTCAAAATTCAATCCAGAGTTCAATGTTAAAAAATAACGAGCTTTAAATAGGTAGTATTACTCGTACAATAGCATGCGCCCGGGCGGCAGCTAACCAAATGAGCATGTGTGCACCCACACACACTGCACACACAGACGCGCTGCGCGCGGCCCCTCTTCCCCACTGACCGGGGTGGTAACTTGTAGCGAAATGCAATATGATTTACAACAAAAACGGCTGCGCGAATTTTTTTATGCAGACCTTTGGGAGTACGGATATCATGAAAAATCTATTGGATGTATCTGTTCAAAATAAAATTATTTCAATATTTGAATAAATTATCTACTCTTGTATGGTTTCAGTTTTTCCATTTTCATACTACTTAAGTCATTTATTTACGCCCAAAGATGAGTTAAAATTAGTGTTGAAATATGAAAGTTTCGACGCTCATAACTTCCAAACCAATTTTTTTTTTCCAATTCTGCTTCCATACAGGGCTAGATAATGACAAGACCAGTTGATACAATTTTTAATTTTGAACCTACACCGTCAAACAGACGAGTAATCACCAGACTACGTTTGTATGGAGGAATGACTGACTTGTTTGACCTTAACGTTTGGGCCTATTAGGAAAGCGTCAACTTTGGCGCGCAAAGTAACAATAACTCTCGTTTGGCGTGCGTCGTTAATGCGCTCGGCCGATTCGGTATCTTTTCATTCAATTTTTCTACACAAAGTCAACGGGGCGGGGCTAGAGAGCGTTTTTATGTTGCGAGTGCAAGCAAAAATGAGCTTAGTGGTGGTCAGGCGGGAGTGTCCTCGATAGTACATGGCCACATGAAGGTGCTGACTAAAAATAAAATAATCGAAAATCTATGTGTATTGTAATTTATTTGAAAGGCCTTTGGGTTGGGTTGCCACTTGCGCCATCCCATCTTTCTAGCTCGGTGGGGTGTGCTGGGGCGACTGCTGCAGGTGCTGAAAACCCCTTAAGTTTAAGGAGACTGTGGGAGTCAAGACCATGATAAATATAGAGATCGGTGAAGGAAAACATCGCGAGGAAACCTGGACTCATAATAAATATAGGTACAGAATGACTTTTTATCCCATTCCAAAATAAATGCGTATAATAGGTGAACGGAGTAGAAGCTTATGGCATACCTAGTTTTTTTTTCTTTTTTCCACAGCTTAGAAAAAAATTGATCCATCATCAAAAACTGCTACAAATTTCAATTAAACTTCTCATATTAGAACAAAGAAAGAGAAATTAAAAAAACAAAATTCAAATCATATGCAATTCGCGTATGATTTTAGTATCAAATTATTTTAATTTTTTTTTTCGAAAAAAAAATAAAAATCAGTATGCCATTTGCTTCTACTCCGTTCACCTTTTAGAACTTACACCAGTAGGAACTTACTCCATTTAGATACCCATTTTTATTGGATAAAAACGTCACCCAGTATAAGTCTCAAATCACCAACTCGTCTTGAGCAAGCGTGGTGATCAATGCTCGTGCCTTCTCAGTACGAGACGAGGTCTTTGCCCAGGGACAGTAATAGGCAGGTAAAAAAAAAAAAAAAATTGTGTGTGTAGTTTTTCGCTGGATTTTGCCTAAAGAGGCTCACTGAGAAAGCTATTTTTGGAACTACACCCCTGAGTCCATGTCTATAAGTTCGCAATTGTACTCGTTGACAACAACTACCCATATTGTATTATAATGTTACAGAGATTCAATAGGTATTTCTTGTTTTCAAAGCCGTCATTATGGAACTGAATAACCACTGAAATACAATACTTACGAAATTCCAACTTTCAGGATCATTTCTATAATCGAGCTCAAAAGTTTTATAAATGAATTTAGAAGGGGTAGGTGGTAGGTATGTTTTAAATATAAACGTTTATTAATATCATCATTTATATGCTTCCTTAGATTTTCTACATAGAGATCTACGCTAGGGAATGGGCAACTACAGTACTTTCACCGTTTTTATGTCTTGTGACTGGGATTGTAGAAAAACTAAGATGAAAACTGTAAACTGTAAACAAAGATGAAAATTAAATGTAGAATTTTCATCTTTGTTTCGACAATTCAAAAGTGCCTGTAACTGGCTTACTTGAAATAAATGCTTTGATTTTGATTTTGATTTTATTGTTGACATTGTAGAAATGGTTTACTGATATATATATTAATTTCTTTGACATTCCTGTATTAATTTAAAATTTTATAATTGACTCTATCTACTACATTTTTATCTTGTGACATTTATCATTTGTTATTTCTTAAATTTTATTGTTGACATTCTAAGAATATTTTATTGATCGACTTTCTTTGATTTTTATTAATTTATTGTTATAATTTTATATAATGTAGGTATTTGTTGCAAGTAATTAACTGAATTTAATTTAAATTGATGATAATATTTGTACGCCAAATGGCAAAACATCCTCACACACTGTAACTACCTTTTTTTTTTCTTTTCTGATGCGAAATCATCAAATGACTCCTCCCGCTCTGAGCGGAGCAGGAGGGAGTGTCAGACTTTTACTGACTAAAACCCATCCATGTTCCTTCATCGCCCTTTGTGTTCCGGGGCCGCGGTATCTCTTTCGAACTGTCCCGCAACTACCTATGTTTACAAATAAACATTTTGTTCTGATTCTGATCATTATTATCTTACCCTTACCCCAAATCCATTTGTGGTCGGCTCAGCATGTCTTCTTCTCCCACACTTCTCTATCACTCGTCATCTCACAAGACACCTTTCTTACCATATCATCCTTCACACAGTCCATCCATTAATATCCTCACTAATATTAAAAAAAAACAAACCAGGGCCTTTTTTAGGGTTCCGTCATCATCATCATCATCAGCCTATTAATGTTCCCACTGCTTGGACACAGACCTCCTCTCTATGAGAGAGAATGGGCTATAATCCACCAAGCAGGCCCAGTGCGGGTTGGTAGATGTCACATGTCTTCGAATGTTTTGGTTCTAGGACATGCCGGTTTCCTCACGATTTTTTCCTTCACGGTTTTGAGAGCAGTGGTGATGAAATAAATTACACAAAGTAATGCGCCTGCCTTGGTTCAAACCCACGACTTACTGTTCGTAAGTCGGGGCCGCCACCACTGCGCCACCGCTGCTCTCAAGGGTTCCGTAACCAAAGGGTAAAAACGGGACCCTATTACTAAGACACCACTGTCTGTCTGTCACCAGGCTGTATAGCTGGACAGTTTAAACTTTCACATGATAAATTTCTGTTGCCGCTGTAACAACAAAAACTAAAAACAGAATAAAATAAATATTTAAGGCTCCCATACAACAAACGTAATTTTGTTACCGTTTTTTGCTCGATATTAATAACGAGAACAGGTAGACGCTAGAAATAATCACCGAATATTTAGTTGTATATTCTCTTTTAAAATAAATAATTAAATTTAAATAAAATAGATATTTAAGTACTATTAGTAATACAACAAACGTGTATTTTTTCCGTTTTGTCTAATGTTGAATGCAGATTTGTTTCTTTAAAAAAATAAAGTAATGTTTTCTTTGAGTAAAATTTGCTATCTGCAGTATTTAGAGTACTTTCCCTCCAGGTGGCATTGAAAAATTCCACCCTGTATATCCTGTGTTCGGGCTAGGCTATAATAAATATATTTGATGTAATTTTCAAAGTCATCTCATCATCATCATCATCATCATTTCAGCCGAAAGACGTCCACTGCTGGACATAGGCCTCTCCCAAGTGTCGCCACATTGACCGGTCCCGTGCGACTCGCATCCAGCAGATTCCCGCAACCTTCACCAGGTAACCGCTCCACCTAGTGGGAGGCCTTCCAACCTAACGTCTTCCGGTTCGCAGTCGCCACTCCAGAACTTTTCGGCCCCATCGGCCATCCGTTCGGCGAGCAATGTGCCCTGCCCACTGACACTTATGTTAGGCAATTCTTCGGGCTACGTCGGTTAACTTGGTTCTCTTGCGGATGTCTTCATTTCTGATTCGATCACGCAAGGAAACTCCGAGCTTAGCCCTCTCCATTGGCCTTTGGGTGACTTTAAGCCTTCTAATAAGGCCTATTGTGAGCGACCACGTTTCTGTCCTGTTTGTAATCACTGGCAACATACACTGGTCATAAACTTTCGTTTTGAGACACTGCAGAAAATTACTCGTAATATTTATTTTCATTATAGTAGGTGCCTTACGCTAATACAGCCAAATACCTTGGCATGACTCTCGATACCAAGTTGCGTTGGAAAGCTCATGTCAAAAAGAAAAGACAGGAACTCGACATACGTTATAAAAGTATGTATTGGTTACTTGGAAGGAAATCCTGTCTATCAATACATAATAAAATAACCATATACAAGCATATACTGATGCCAATTTGGACGTATGGTATCCAACTTTGGGGCTGTACTAAACCAAGCAACATCAAAATTATCCAACAATTCCAAAATAAAGTACTCAGGGATGCTGTGAATGCACCCTGGTACATAAGAAACGACGACCTTCACCGTGACCTTAAAATGGAATTCGGCACCACAATCATCAAAAAATTTGCTGAAGCCCACGAACACAGACTACACCGACATGTGAATGTTGAGGCTATCCAGCTGCTAGACAACACAGACTTAGTGCGTAGGCTAAAAAGAACTAAACCATTTGAATTAATGTAGTGTAAGTAAGTACTAACAAAGTGAGTGAATAATAGTAACATTGTTGTGCTATACATATAACACATGAACATAGTGTTTTAATATAATATATCAGACTCTAAGAAAGTGCTACGGACTTGTGTAAAAGTGCAAATAGACACTATTCTTAGTATTAACATTATTTATAACGTAGCATATTAAGTTAGAGTTAAATTACTTATTAGTCTTTTTAGGCTAGATTGTAATTAATTTATTAAGAATTCTGTTCTTAATAACAAAGGGAAAAAAAAAAAAAAAAAAAAAAAATATAGTAGGTTGTTATGGGTGGATTGTATTTATTTATTTATTCCCTTCTTCGATAGCTCAGGTGGCTAAGGGATTTACTGGGAATCAAAACTCTTCGATGATTTAACACTTTTAATTACTTGTTACAATAGAGCGGGCACATTACTTAACACAAACTGATTTACACAATAATCACAAGAACACAATAATCACAAGAACATAATAACACAAATATACATAAGGCACGTGGGACTCACAATAAACACTTAAAACTAAACACTTGTAAATAGGAAGAACTGTAAAAACTATATAACTGTACTGAATGATTTGGTCGCCTGTTCTTATACAAAAACATCATATCGCAAGTCGTGGCGGGGCCTCGCTGTACTCGGGACTCTCTGGCCCATCGTTGCCCTTATAATGGACTTTCCCAATATTTCGCAGGTCGGTCAAGTTTAGACCTGTCGGAGGCTCCGCCCACAACACGCGATGTGTTGCTTCGTAAATATATGGTAACGTTTTTGACTTAACATGAAACTATCATTTTCGCTACCATATAAGGTAATGATATGTCACAATATGTTGTCTCAATAAAGTTTATACCTTTTCCGCCTTGTGCGGGCCTATTCTTTTCTTTATTAAACCTTATTATAGTGTGATTACAAATGAGTTGTATAGCTAATTATCATTCAGAATATAGTGGAGCTCGGCTTCTGTTACATCTCTCCCCCCGGCGTAGCCTGCGCAGCCTCCTCTTCTTTGTGCAGTACGACGAGCTTGCTGACGGGACGCTTGAAGACCGGCGTTCTCGTTCGCACGTCGACCACCCTGATGCCGCCGTCAGGTCCCGGGTAGAGCTTCTCGATGACTCCCATCGGCCACACGTTCCGTGGCAGTGTTCTGTCGACGACGATGACGACGTCGCCGGTCTCCGGCGGCCGTCGGTTGCTCTGCGGCTCGGCGCGGGGTACCAATGTGGGGAGGTACTCCCGCAGCCAGCGTCGCCAAAAGTGATCGGCAAGGGCCTGGCTGGCCCGCCAAGCATGTCGGTCGGCCTCGTCACAAGGCCCGGTCGAGGGTAGGCCCGTGGAGGACCCCAACAGGAAGTGGTTAAGGGCCTCTGGATCGGTGGGACTCACGCTGACATGAGTCAAGTGGCGCGCGTTGATGGTGAACTCCGCCTGAGTGAGCAGAGTTAGCAGCACCTCTTCTGCAGGTGCCCTTTCGCGCAGAGTTGCAGCGAGGGCAGTCTTCACGGAGCGCACCAGCCGCTCCCACGCACCTCTCTGGTTGGGTGCGCTAGGAGGGATGAACCGCCACTCCATTCTGTGCAGCAGTCCTTCTTCTTGCAGCGCCGGTGCCCATTCCGCATACGCCGCTCGCAGTTCGTGGTCGGCTCCCCTGAAGTTGGTCCCGTTGTCTGAATACATGAGCCGCGGCCATCCTTCTCAGCGCCATGATTGCTGAGTCTGTAGATAGTGATGCGACGAGCTCGAGGTGCACGGCGCGGGAGGTGAGGCATGTGAACAGTGTGCCCCACCGCTTCTCTCGGCGCCGGCCCACCTTCACTATCATGGGCCCGAAATAGTCCACGCCGCAGTTGGTGAACGGTCGGTGGAAGGGGTCCAGGCGGGCGCACGGTAGGTCTCCCGTGGCCGGCGGTTGTGGCGTAGCTTGCAGCCTCCGGCGGTATGTGCAGGCCTTTTCGATGGCCCGCACCGTGGGCCGCAGGTGGATGATCCAGTAGCACTGCCGCAGGTCGTTTGTTACTCGTTCTCTGTTGGCATGACCAGCGGCGCAATGCTCGCGCATTACTATTAATTTACTGACCTGATGGCGAACATCCAAAATGATGGGTCGCTTGACCTCCACTGGTGCGTTTGAGGCTTCAATACGTCCTCGCACGCGCAACAGGCCGTCTTCGAATACGGGGTCCAGTCTGTACAGGCGACTCGCCCGGGTGAGGGGGTGGGCAGACCGGATCTGCTCTAGTTCGTCTGCGAAGCTATCCCGCTGTGCTTCAGCAGGAGCTCCTTCTCGGCGCGCTCTATGTGCCGATGTTCCAGTCGAGTCGAGACGCGGCGGCACGCGTCTATGAATGCCAGCACGCGTGCAGCAGTGCGCACCAGCGTCTCGTATTTTGAGAAGCAGGCAGGATCGGGCAGCTGTCTCGTTCAGGGCCCGGCGCGATGTGCAGGACCTCCTCTTCCGTGTCTTCTGTCGCCGGCTTCCCAGGCCAGTTCTCCTCCGGCAGGTGCAGGAAGTCCGGCCCGCGGAACCAACGGTCGGTTGCGCTGATCGGCGCGTCGGTGAGTCGGGTGGCGTCATCCGCCACATTGTGCTTCGTAGGCACCCAACGCCATTCTTCTTTGCTGGTGAGCTCGGCGATTTCACCCAGTCAGCGCGCGACGAACGGCGTGTACCTCTTCATGTCGTGGTGGATCCAGTGGACTACTGTAGAGGAGTCTGTCCAATAGGTCGTTCTGTCGACCTCGATGCGGTGCTCTCTTTTGATGGTGTCGGCGAGTCCGGCTAATAATAATTAATAATAATAATATATAAATTCTAAAGTGGCATGCAGAAAACATGCAGCAAAAATTAAAAACAAAACATACAAGATTAAACAAAAAATACATGATTACCAAAAACAATAAATAGCATTTTTTTATAGAAAATTGGAATTATAAATTAAAGTTCGTCTACTGAGTACAAATTTTTATCCAACAGAAATGCTTTTAGCTTAGCCTTAAAAGAGCTAGTGTAAAACAAGATTTTTAAGTCCGCTGGCAGTCTATTAAATATTTGTACAGCTTGGTAATGAGGGCTATGCTTGACAATGTTGAAATTAGGTACTAGTTTATTTTTAAAATCCTTCCTACGAGTGTTTTCCCTGACTGTTCTTTCTTCCTCAGACTCGAATTAATGGGCATATTTTTTTAACCCTTTATAGGACGGCTCATACAAAGTGGCCAGTAAACTGGACAGTCACTTCAAGGTCCTTATCTCATAGATTTTTATTTATATATTGAACCTTATAAACATTTACGACCCGCGTTAGAGCACACTGGCCCGTCAACTAGCCAGCGTTCTAGTTCGCCGCGCGACATTTTAAATTCGCGCCTTTTTTCAAGATGGCCTGTAAACTGGCCACCGTGCACCCGCGCAGGAACATTTGTTGTCATCGCGCGTGTACGTTACGTGTTTACAAGTTTTATGGTGAACAAAAATCATGTCTTCTTGGAAAAGGTAAGTGAAACTATTCCTTTATAGTATATACTTCGATGTTATGTGCAAATGTAATCGAGGATAATAAGAAAAACATATATTATTTGCGATTGAATACAAACCGGTGTGTTGAAAAAATATAACATAAGAATTGCCTACCTAACTTTGAGATGTTGTATTGGGTATTTATTTTCGAGTAATCCCTATGAACCATATTGTTTTACAACAGGTATATAAGCATGTGTTTTGATATTGTAATAAATTTGCGATAAACAATCTTGTTCGGTAGTTATAACCTATTATTATGTACGTTTGGGGTTTTTTTTTGGCGGTTTTTTTGCAGGTGTGTGGGTACTTATGAAATTCGTAATGTAATAGTTACACATTGTAATTTTCTCATTGTTTTAGACACACATACACTTATCGGGAGTTGGAGTCACTAGACGAGGACCAATGGAATGACTTCGTGGGTATTACTGATGACCAGGCCACACAATCAGACATCGGTGGTGATTCTGATGCTGATGATTGTTTCGACGAAAGTTTTAGTACCAGCACCGTGAGCACACGTAGTCAAAATCAAGGATCATGCTCTGGAACATCGTCTTCATCACAACCACCACAGGAGTTTTTGTTTCTACCACCACCGCCTATCCCACCATCGCTACCTCCGCAGCCGTCTCCATCTCCACCGCCACAGCCGTTATCATCAAACGAAGACGCAGCTCCTCGAGAGAATATAATACATGAAGATCTTAGTAAGTGGAGTAATAATAGGTTTCGAGAACCACCAGTGTACAAGAATAGTACATATACGTATAAATATTTGATTGTGATAAGAAAAATTAAAAATGAAGAAGTTTTGTTTCGGAAGAAATATGTTATGTTAATTCTATTATTATTTATTAAAGGCTGATTAGGAAATACATTTTTTTATTATTATTATCGTCTTTTCCTAAAAATAAAATAGATTTCATTAGTGTCCATTTTACTGGCCAGTGATATTGCTGTGATGGTTAGTGACGCAGAACGTTCAATGGCCAGTTTACTGGCCGTATGATTTTCATGATTTTCTCGAAAAACAGAGATTTTCAGGTCTTTTTTCAAGAACATGTCATTATGATTTACGGCACAGAATATATATTTATCACAAAATATTAAGAATTAAAAAAAAAGTTAGGGTGTGCGTTAAAGGGTAACTAACAAAACAAGTATGTATAAGCTGGGCACTGTTAGAATATTTAAAGGCTTAAAATGAGATCGACAGCTTTCTCTTTGTGAAATTCTGACAATTGTACGTATTGCTCTTTTTTGGAGAATGAAGGCTCGTTGAGGATTATAACCGTAGCTTTTCCCCCAGAACTGTATACTGTACCGAAGTCTGGATTCGACAAGAGCATAATATACCATCTTTAACTGTTCTGTATTTATTTCGTCTCTCAATTTCCTCAACGCATAACACGCAGATGATATAGTGGAGTCTATGTGTGCTAGCTCCTTTTTCCAGTTCAGCAAATCATCTAAATGGATACCCAGAAATTTGACGTCTTTCACTAATTCAATCTTTTCATTGTTGAGGGTTACGTCCATGTTATAATTATTGCCTGCAGTGGTCCGAAACAACATGATGTTCGTTTTATTAACATTTATTATTAATCTATTTGTATTGAACCAAAACTGAAATGCTGCTAATGTAGTATTGACCTTATCTGTCAGTTCACCAATACTTTTCGCCCCTGCTACAGCGTTAGTGTCATCTGCAAAGACTACGAGGTTAATGTCTGGAATTTTTATTTTTATATATTATATAATTTATTAAATCATTAGTGAAAATAATAAACAGAATTGGACCCAATATGGAACCCTGCGGTACGCCCGTGGTAATATTAATCATGGATGATTGGTATGTTTTCCGTTGTCCATTTTGTTCTGTAGAGCTGGTTTCTACATACATTTTCCTATTTCTTAAATACGATGTAAATAATTGAAGGGCTCTGCCTCTGACACCATAATAATTTAGTTTGGCAATAAGTAGGTTGTGATCTATCGTATCAAACGCAGAAGATAAATCCAGAAAAATACCAGCTACCCTTAATTTATTATTTATTTTACAAGTCACATCATCTAAAAGTTTGTAAAAGGCATCTCCAGTGCCAATTCCTTTCTGGTAACCGAACTGTCTATCATGTAGAACTTTATTTATATGAAGATGAGTCAATAGCCGAGATTTCAAATTTTTTTCAAAAATTTTTGAAATTGTCGGTAGAAGCGAAATGGGTCTGTAATTTTTAGGGTCCGATTTTGAACCCTTTTTATAAACTGCCACAACCTTTGCAATTTTTAATTGTTCCGGAAAAATACCCTGCTCAAGGCAGTTGTTAATGAATGTGGACAGTGGCCCAGCCAATATTTTTATGTGTTCTTTAAGAATAGCAATAAGAATTTCGTCATATCCACTGGAGTGCTTGTTTTTCATAGTTTTAATTATTTGAGTTATTTCTTTGGGTGTAGTAGGCGTGAGTGACATATCATTTGTAACCCTTTCACAACTATGTTGAAGAAGCAATAAAGCTTCTTCCATCTTAATTTCAGCTGAATCACAATTATGGTTGAATTGTTTTGCTAACATGTTAGCGACGGCAGTTGGCGAGTCTAGGATTTGATCATTAAGTTTTAATAAGAGTGGTTCCTGTTGCACTTTTTTAAATCTGTTTGTGCGATCATTAATTACATTCCAAACTTCTTTACTTACATTTTTAGATTTGTCAATTTTCTCTGCGACCGCAATTTTTTTGGCTTTGGTCATGACTCTTCTATATATGCGAATATATTTATTTTTATAATTGAGTACACTTTCATGAACGTGGTTACCAGTATTTGTGCATAAAACTCTTTTCATTTTACTAGACGTTTTTACTCCTTTAGTTACCCACTTTAACTGTGATCCCCTTTTCAATTTGATTTTTATTTCCCGTTTTTTGTAACTTTTCCGAAAACTAGTATTAAAATTTCTCAAAAATGAAATTTTGATTCAATAGTCTGGCCTTAAAAGATATACTATTTCTACAATTAAAGATTCTTTTATTAATTATTAAATATTGATTATTTTACATATTTTCTAGTAAAAATTCACCCAATTGTGCTCCATGTCCGTCTCCTAAACCATTGTGGTCAATTACACTTCTTAATACCTGTTCTTCATATAGGTTTGTTATGATATTGTCTAAGCAGGAATACGAGTTGTTACGAATAAATGTGGGGCTATCAAAAATACACCTAAAATTGTAACATGCCAACAGACTCAAAAATTCTGCACGTTTTTTGTTTTCCTGAAGCAAGTTAACATTATAATCTCCGCAAATAATGCATTTCTTATTGAATAAAAACTCAAGCAATAGTTCCATTTTCTTCATAAAAATATCAAAATTCTTATCATTAGGGTTTCGAAACACACAACATACATACACTCCAGTTGTGGTATCCCTTATGCAGCACACCTCAAAACTCTCTACGGCGTACAGTCTAGCAATTGCAATAACATTCTCTACTTTCCTATCTGCTTGAGCTAAGATTAGGTTCCCTCCTCTCTTTTTCTTATTTCGTGTATTATAGGACGCTAATTTGTAACCATTTAAGTTAAAAGAAGTTATTGACACACTACTTAAGAAATGCTCAGTCAAGCATAGATAGTCTACTTTTGTCCCAAGAGTTTGTACACATACTTCTAACTCGTTGACCTTGTTAGAAATACCACATATATTCTGATGAAAGATTATTAAATTTATACAGTTCATTGGGACAATATTCACATTTTTAGTACATTTTACAGATATATCACTGTTACTATTCACGAAAAAAATTACACTTAACACGATTGTAGAGTTAAGTCGTTTGTTTTTTTTTGCTGTATCAACATCATCAGTCTGAACCCCAACACTTTTGAAAGAAATTGTTTGAACGCTAGCATTTTTGTAGACTGTTGACTACTCCGTCTTACTAGATTTTCATTATATGCTTGATAATTATATTTATAATTGATATGTAGAATCTGCCTATGTATTAATCTACAAGCATGCAGTTTATTTACGTAAGGCCTATATACATCACTATGTAACGAAAGAAAAGTAGAATTTGTACAATTACCGCACACAAAATTTAGTAGTTTATTTACACTCTTCACATTTAGAGAGTTGTGCTTATAAATTTGACCTACGACCTTTGGATTTTAATTGACATAATGTATTATATAAATAAGTTTGTATATTCATCGGATTGTTGTCATTTGTGCCAGCTAATATTATGACAAAATCGGTTTTACTAAAGTCTTTACACATACTTGCACACGATTTCAAAACCTGCTCCGTAGTTGCATCTTCCTTAATAAATGACGTCACGACGAACTTTGACCCCAGATAGTACTGTAGGATTTTACGAACACCATATCCAGCTTGATCAGCGAAGATCGCGACTCTTTGAGTAGCTTCGTTTGCCGAAGGAGGTTGAGAGCTAGTGGTTGTCAGCTGGGTGTCAGCAGGAGAACATTCACAATCGAACTCTGTTTTCGATATGGAAATAGACTCATCCACACATTGCAAATCATTGTTTGAGTTGACCGGAAGTGTGAGTGAGTTACTGATGACATCATTCGGCGACATAGTCTCCAAGTTTACCTCAGCAATACGTCCAGATAAGGCTGAATTAAAAGAATTGTCGCAGCTATCACCATCATTCTGTGCCAATTCGACAGTATTAGATGGATAATTAGTCACCTTAGGAGAGGGATTTATCTTTGTAGGCGTTGAAAAACAGCTTGTCCTTAATAAATTTAATTGGCGTGAAGACTTAGGTGTCATGCTTTTTCTCTCCAATAAGTTTACTTTCTTTAATTTTTCAATGAGTTTTTGATACTGACCAATATCCATTTTCAGACGGAAGTTTTCGCTATTTAAATTATCAATCTCCTAGTGAGCGCCTTCCAGTTCTAAGGTTAATCTTTTTACTGTATCTTTTAGATCCAAGGTGGTGTCGCTTTCATTCAACGATGTGCTCGGCAAACTCATCATAGTAGTATCTAGTACCGTGGAATTATCATTGAAAATATTGTCTAATGAGGTCGATTTCTGTGGTTTACGAATAGTAATGTATTCTGGAACCATTTCCAATGCCAATATTATTTAATAAAAAAACACAAAAATTATAACCTCCGACGGGGTTCGAACATACGACTCCTACTTCGGTGAGCTGTGTCGTTAACCGCTACGCCACGGCACCACACCTTTGGTACTTTGAAAAGTCGGTATACTTTCTAGGCTTGACTAATATACATCGAAAACGAGTTAACTTGTGACCATATTTGGTAATGAATTGCTTCGCGCACTTGTAATAATGTATATTGTATATGTATGTGTATTAATTTAAAAAAGACTAACTTAATGCACTTTACACAACGTACACAAACAATTAACAATCATTTTAATATTCAATTTAACAATATAAAAATCAATGAAGCTAACACAACAAAATTTCTGGGACTAGTAATAGATTCTAAATTGAATTGGAAACCTCAAATAGACGCACTTAGTAAGAAATTGTGTAGTGCAGCCTACGCTCTGAAACAGCTTGCTGTGGCTCTCAACACAGATGCGCTAATTACTGCTTACTACGGATTAGCCGAATCAATTCTTAGATATGGAGTCATCTTTTGGGGGAATAGCACGGACAATGAAATAGCGTTTCGGGCACAGAAAAGGTGCATTAGATCGATGTTTAGACTGCAAACAACGGACAGCTGTAAACCGTATTTTATAAAACATAAGATATTGACTTTGCCCTCTTTATACATCCTGGAAACAGTTATGTTCATTAAATCAAATTCTGATTTATTTCAGCAATTATCTGATGCTGTCCCTAGGAATAGACGTGATAATTTCAAACTCTGTGTTCACGGCGCTAAAACAACTCTTATGCGTAAGAGCATCTTTTGCATGGCTCCGACCATTTTTAATAAATTGCCCAAATCGTGGAGGACATTAAATAAATCTGCTCTTAAAAATAAATTGAAGAGTTTACTTACTGAAAGAGCATATTACAGTATAGCAGAGTTTATGAAAGAGGACAAGTTTCTTCGTTCTTGAGATGACAATGTTGTATTTTTTGACATGTTATTGTAATTTGGTGTTGACATTCTAATGATAGTTTTGTATTAGTGGTATTGTATTGTATCCATATTTTTATTGACTAATGTATTTAATGACTACTTTGACATTTAATTTTATCTAAATAATTATACTTGCTGAATTGTAATGATACCTAATATTTAATAATAATGATGATTTAATAAGTACCTACATAATTTTTATAATGTGATTTTGATGAATTTTATCACGGTTTATGCACCATCTCTTCCTACCAATTTGTACGCCACAATATGCGGCTAAACATGTTAGAACTTTTCTGTATATTATTATTATCTTGCATGCAATGTACACCATGTTTAAACAAATAAAATTTTACTTACTTACTTACGATGAGTCACACTGAGTCACTGGTTCACAAGTCACTGTAGATTTTGTAGTAATTGTTTTTGCTGTTTATTTGTAATCCATTTGATTTATCACGACACTGTTTTGAAAACACGTCGATCGTTAGGTTAAGCCGTGCTTGCCTAGGTTGGTCTGTGGATGGGTGACCACCCATTACATACCGAGTTTCCTCCGTGCCTCGGAAAGCACGTTAAGCCGTTGGTCCCGGCTGTCATTTGTAGATCTTTGACAGTCGTTAGGTAGTCAGAGGCCCAATAAGTCTGACAACCAGTCTTACCAAGGAGTATCGTATTACCCGGTACTAACTGGGTTGTGGAGGTCAGATAGGCAGTCGCTCCATGTAAAATACTGGTATTCAGCTGCATCCGGTAAAACTGGAAGCCGACCCCAATATAGTTGGGAAAAGGCTAGGCAGATGATGATGTTTTGAAAACACGTAGAATCACAAGTTTGTCTTTCGATTTGTAGAGATTTTAATAAGAAATAAGCGATATTTGTAATTTTTTCTATTTTTTTAACGGAGCTATCACTATAAGTGTGCGTACAGCGGGGACGCGCGTCTGTTACATAGGTTATTATTGTTACGAGCTGGGTATGGGATAAATTAATTACTACCGATGAAACAACTGAATAACTTTAATAATCACAAAACACTTCAAACTCAATCACAAGTACACTACTGATCACTATTCGCTTAGATATCGCACTCACAAGTTCACTTTGATTCGTCCCGTACTGTAGCCAAAATGATACTGCCGCTCCCGCGAACAGGTCCGCTATTTATACTGGTGACCAATCCTTCCAGAAACATCCAAGAGTTACTCGAATTTCTAGACAATTACAGTCGGTCATTGGCCTTTGTACAAAATAAAGAAGTAGGAACTTTATGCCCTCGGCGTACGGTCGAAATTACAATGACCATTCCTATACCTACATCTTCGAGACTCGTCCTACGTACCTACCTACTAGTATTTACCTACCTACTTTTGATTGTAGGTACGAGTACGACGTAACACTGCCCCCTTCTTAGACATGCTCGTCCCGAGCATCATTAGCCCCGTAGTATCGCGCTAATCGGTCTACATGGACAATCTTAGGCGCACCTCGTGGACCCTTCTGTATTCGGTAGGTGACATCGTTGATCTTAGTCACGACTCGGTATGGTCCATCCCAGTTTGCTTGCAATTTCGGAGACTTCCCTTTGCTCCGTACTGGGTTATGCAACCACACCAGTGAACTCTCGTCGAAACCTCTACTATTTGCCTTCCGGTCATAACGGGTCTTCATCTTCTCAGACATCTGTTGGCCGGATTGTCTGATATGCTCATAAACATCATTCAACTTGTTACGCAAATCATTCGCATAATCTGTTACACTACGTGGGGCATCGGGGGGAGTTCCAGTGATTAAATCTGCAGGCAACCGTAATTCCCTTCCAAAGTTCGCGAAGGCTGGCGTCACTGTCGTACTTTCGTGGACTGCGCTGCGGTAGGACAGAAGAAATGGCTGTATGTGCTTGTCCCAATCCCTTTGTCTGCTTTCCACTACTTTTGCCAGATATCTTTCCAAAGTTTGGTTGAATCGTTCCACCATTCCATCAGATTGTGGGTGGTAAGAGGTGGTTCTGGTTTTGTGGGTACCCATTAATCGACAAGTCTCCTGAAATACTTGCGATTCGAAATTCCTTCCTTGATCGCTGTGTATTTCTAAGGGTACTCCAAAACGACAGAAGACTTCCTGAACTAATTTATCTGCGACAGTTGTGGCTTCTTGGTTAGGAATGGCGAAGACTTCTGGCCACTTTGTGAAGTAATCTATGACCACCAGGAAGTACTTGTTTCCGCTGTCACTTTCTGGAAATGGTCCCGCAACGTCTAGTGCAATCCGTTCCCAAGGGGCTCCAACGTTGTACACTTTTAATGCACCTCTACTGCGTGTTTGGGGTCCTTTCACGGCCGCACAACTGGTACATTTGCGACACCAGTCCTCCACATCATCTCGACAGTGGATCCAGTAAAAGCGTTCTCGAATTTTTAGTAAAGTCCTTTTTACCCCCATATGTCCTCCCGAACATCCATCATGGTAGAGCCGTAAAACATCCGGTACCTTAGCTTTAGGGACAACCATTTGTAGATGACAGCTGTCCCCTCGAGCGTTTTCCCATTTACGGCACAAGACTCCATCCTGAATGACCAAGCTGTTCCATTGCGCCCAATAACTCTTCGTGATGGAACTCATCGCAGCCACATCACTCCACTTGGGTTTAGGAGCACCAGCTTTGATCCACTCGAAGATCGGTTTGATGTCCGAGTCATTTTGCTGAGCCTGCTGTAGGGTTTCCTTCCATTCATCGCTGAGATCCGTTCTTAGAATCCTCACAGGCACCACTTCCTTAGACTCCTGTCTGGAACTGTGCTTCCGATCTTCAGTCGACGGTCTTCTTGACAATTCATCTGTTTTGCTGTGGTTTCTCCACTGTTGCTGGGCAGTCATTCCAGCCGCTTTTCTCTGCAGAGATTGGTCTTCTCTAAGGGTGCTGCGCTTAGGACAGCTTGACCGAAGGTGACCCCTTTCTCCACAATTGTAACACTTAGGGCTGTATCCTTGCGAACGCTGGCGTACAGGTGATGTCACAACTTGCTTTGGGTAGCTTGACGGAAGATGATCCCTTTCTTTACCAGTATAGCACCTAGGGCTGTACCCTTGCGCACGGTTACGTACAGGTGATGCCACAACCTCCCTGACGTAGTGTGTTCCATGGTCTTGCCTCGCTGCCTCTACTTCCAAGGTATGGGCCAACGCCCCTTTCAGTGTCTCATGATGCCCAAGTCTCACGGCGGCTCTAACTTCCAAGTCGCGTATCCCGTCGACAAACGCCTGTACCATATTTCCAGTGATGAGTGCAGGGGCAGACCGGTATGCTTTTCGCACCAGCTTCTCAATTTCTAGGGCCCACTGCTGTAGATTCTCGGCACTACGTTGAACACGATCCTTCAACTTAGCACGAAATACGTGCTCCAGGTGCGCGTCGCCGTATCTGGACTCTAACGCCTCCGGCAGCTGCTCGTAGGTTACGTCCTTACCGAGCGCCTCAAGAATGTTTAGGGCCTGGTCTCGGAGGCCCAAGGTGAGCGCGGTCATAGCTTGCGATTTTGTCCATCCATTCGCCTTCATAACGGCCTCAAATTGAGTTTTATAAGCCGACCACGAAGATGTTCCGTCGAATGGAGGCACCTTAAAACCCCGCGCTGAAGGTGCAGCAACTACTGAAGCCACAGTCACGTCTCCAGACTTCAGTTCTCCCAAAGCCTTCTTCACTCCAGCGATCTGAACTTCGGCCTCTGAGATGTGATTCTCGTGCTGGTGAACCTGGTCCTTCATAATCTTGAGCTCTTTGCCGAAAGTTGTATGAAGATCCTTTATGAAGATCATCTGTTCTTCTTGACGGCGAGCCTGCTCCTCTTTATCTCGTTGCAACTGCTCTTGTAACTGGCGAGCCTGTTCCTCTTGACGGCGAGCCTGCTCCTCTTGACGGCGAGCCTGCTCCTCTTGACGGCGAGCCTGCTCCTCCTTATCTCGTTGCAACTGCTCCTGTAACTGGCGAGCCTGCTCCTCTGGCGAGCCTGCTCCTCCTTATCTCGTTGCAACTGTTCCTGTAACTGGCGAGCCTGCTCCTCTTGACGGCGAGCCTGCTCCTGCAGCAGCGCCATTAAAGCTGACAAGTCTGGCGCCACTGATGCTGGAGAAACTCTGGATGGACCAGCGACTGGCACTGACGTAGGCTGGACTCCACCCGGTGTCTGCTTCGGTGAGTCTCCAAACCGCCTTTGGTCCATGTCCTGCTGTCGCTGACTCCTGGTACGGATACCGTCCGTGTTGTCCTTTGGTAGAACTGGCATAATTTATCCCTCACTTCTGACACCAAATTGTTACGAGCTGGGTATGGGATAAATTAATTACTACCGATGAAACAACTGAATAACTTTAATAATCACAAAACACTTCAAACTCAATCACAAGTACACTACTGATCACTATTCGCTTAGATATCGCACTCACAAGTTCACTTTGATTCGTCCCGTACTGTAGCCAAAATGATACTGCCGCTCCCGCGAACAGGTCCGCTATTTATACTGGTGACCAATCCTTCCAGAAACATCCAAGAGTTACTCGAATTTCTAGACAATTACAGTCGGTCATTGGCCTTTGTACAAAATAAAGAAGTAGGAACTTTATGCCCTCGGCGTACGGTCGAAATTACAATGACCATTCCTATACCTACATCTTCGAGACTCGTCCTACGTACCTACCTACTAGTATTTACCTACCTACTTTTGATTGTAGGTACGAGTACGACGTAACATTATTATCATTATTGTAGGAAGCAGCGATGTCCCAGTGGTGGCGGCCCCGACTTACGAACAGTAAGTCGTGGGTTTGAACCCAGACAGGCGCATTATTTTGTGTAATTTATTTCATCACCACTCTGCTCTCAAAACGGTGAAGGAAAACATCGTGAGTAAACCAAAAAATTCGAAGACATGTGACATCTACCAATCCGCACTGGGCCCGCGTGGTGGATTATAGCCCATTCCCTCTCATAGAGAGGAGACCTGTGTCCCAGCAGTGGGAACATTAATAGGTTGATGATGATAGTAGGTTATTAAAAAGACACTGTTACAAGTATTTTTTTCCAAAGAAGATGAGGTCGTTTCCTATCTGACTACTCTAGAATAAATGTCCAAAACCAACTTAGAAGCCACAGACACTTTTAAATACATAGATAGTTAGATCAGGTGAGTCTAGGATCCCTCCAAAATTGGTGGAAGAAAATGAAAAAAATCCTCATTTCTGAACACCTCATTGCCAATTTGCGAAGCCGCTGCTGGCACGAAATGAAAACATACGAACAAGAATTACGTCAGGGGGTTTCGAGTATTTAGATCTAAGGTGCCGCCCTCCTGCTCCGCCCAGAGCGGGAGGAGTTATTTGATGATTTCCCATCAGAAAAAAAAAAAAAGGTGCCGTTCACGATCTCGGTCGATGCTATTTGTGTCAATAAATTGACACGTGCGAGCGTCAGTTGTTTTGTTTGCGGAAATACGGTCACTCTATTATGGGCTCATTTACGGAGACGCGGCGCGTCGTGCGGCGCGGCCCGCTTAAAATTCAAACATATGGCAATGTATGAGAGCGTTTATGGAGAAGCGATTTTACGCGCGTTTGCTGAAATGCAGCGTTGCCCGCCGCGTGCATCGCCGCCGCGCCGCGGTCGACGTGGCAGTGCGCTCGCAAATACAAACATATGACAGATGACACCGCCGCTGCACACGCCACCTCTCCGTAAACGGAAAAACGCGCAACGCGCCGCGTGACGCGCCACACAACGCGCCGTCCGACGCACCGCCTGACGCGCCGCTCAACGCGCCGCCCGACGCACCGCCTGACGCGCCGCGTGTCCAGAAATGAGCACTAAGGCGATCTTCACACTGCCCCGCATCATGCTGCATGTTGCGTGTCGACGCACCTACGCGCGTTCCTGCGGGAGTGCAGATCTGCATCATCGTGCGGGTTTTTTGCGCACTCACGCGCGTAGGTGCGTTTTGGAGATTCACGCACGGCGGCTCTCATTTATTCGCCGTTCTCTGTGGTGGTCGTGCAGTACTGAGCATCATCACGCGCGGCACTGCGGGATTCGGTGTGCCATACCTTGCGTCTCGCCCCGCACTACGCGCGGGGGTGCATGTTTCTCCGCGTGTATGCACGTGATCCGCATGAACGCGCGTGGTTGCGTTTTCAGTGTGTTGGACTGTGCGTGTTTTCTATACAAACGGAGATACTTACAAGTAACGTTAAAACACGCAGTCACGCAACATGCAGCGTGGTGCGTGGCAGTGTGATAATCGCCTAAAAGTCTCGTCGCAATTTTATTCTTTCATTGGTTCGTTGTATCCGCCGACGCCTGACGCAAGACGCGTGTTGTTTGAGTGTGCAAACACGACTACTATCTCAGAGGATATGCAGGTACAATCAGCTACAAATAAAGTGGAACACTTGTACTACACAAACAGCTAACATAATATAACATCACGCCTGTAATCCCCGAAGGGTTTGCAGAGGTGTACCTAATAGTACACCCACGTTTCGCTAGTTATGTTTAAGTCCCATGTTATAGGGGGCGAGCCTATTGGCGTCAACCGGGCACAAATCCAGATTCCATGGCTGCTACTGAGAAATTCCTGATGGAAAAACTCAATCACAATTTGCCCGACCCGGGAATCGAACCCAGGACCTCATGCTCAGCATTCGCGATTGCGACCACTACGAGGCAGAACAAAAAGCTATCAATGTAAAAATATTACCACCACTCAAATGCCACTCAAATCAGTGTGGTTCTTTCTTCAAAAGACTATCTCAGACACTAACTGCATGGTCCTCATGTGAATTGAGCAAGATTATGTCTGGACTTCAAAAGAGACTATGACCTCTGAGTTTGTTTCGGCTGTTTCTTCTCAGAATAGCCTAAATTAAGTTTAGTTTGTGCACAACAGAATCGACACAATTGTCACGGTATCAGTAATTGCAATCACAATAAATACTTTTCAACAAAACAGAGCAATGGGTAATTAGTAATTTTAAATATTTAGTAATTTTAAGTAAGTAATTACTGAAAAGATATTTATGTGGTGTAAAAAGAATCTTAACGAAGCCGAAAGGCATTTATTCTCTCCGTCATTGCGATATTTTTTTTGTTCTACACCATACCTGGGAATCTTCTAGTTACGGAGATATTGGGGTCAAAGTTCCAACTTTTGAAAAAGTTGTTTTTTTTAATACAAGTTTTAAAGTAAGATTTTTACTTTAAACACCTCCACGACTCCCGTAGGTACTATTCAATCCATCCATCAGCACAATATTTTAAGTGCGTTACATTGAGTTCTACCACAAAACATGGTTTTTCACCCCAAATAAAAAGTCATTTACCAACAATATTTTTTGTGTAAAGTTACAGTAGTTTGATGTACAGAACGCTTGGTTAGCGGCTTCGTGATGAGTATGCTTACACCCTGTATTTGACGTCAATTTGCGCCAAGCCACAACTTTACCGCAAATACCTACAAAGAGAATAGGCTATAAATATAATATTCCAGAACGATTTAATTGTTTATTTCGTGTTAATAGTGCACCGAATTTTTTGTCACATATGTGTGTCATGGACGTACAGGGCACGCGCTTGCTTGTCACGTTAACGGACAATGACGTTCAAAAAGTTAAGACCTTAATAGTTCATGGGAGATAAGCCTATTTCAGCAACAAGGATGTTCCTTCGAAATTCCTAATGGAAAACCCCATAATACATTACATCCGAACTTATGGCAATCAATAAGGAAATAAATTTTAATTAAATAACACATTTACAGTAATAGGTTACTAATGTCAGTCAATTCAATAATTATAATTGAAGGACAAAATCACAAAATTATATAAGACTAGCGGACGTCACGCGGTTTCACCCGCGTAGTTCCCGTTCCCGTGGGAATACGGGAATAAAATATAGCCTATAGCACTCACGAATAATGTAGCTTTCTACCAGTGAAACAATTTTAAAAATTGGTTCATTACTTCCGGAGATTACCCCCTACATACAAACTTACAAACATACAAACTTACAAACATACAAACTTACAAACAAATGTTACCTCTTTATAATATTAGTATAGACAAACATACACACAAAAATACAAATCTTTCCTCTTTAGATTATTAGTGTAGATGTAGATATTGTAGAGACTTATTGTTGCCTGCGGTATTACAGTATTACAAACAAAAACAAATGACACCCAAATACGTAAATCTTATTATGCTATGGAAATATTTAACTGATCTTCTAAAACTCAGTTGAAAAATTATACTCGATTTTTGCAATAAAATAGCCTCTTATTAAGAGGGCTGTTACATTTTTTTCGCAATTTTTTGATTTTTACTTCCTGGATCATATTTTTTCGACCGGCCTACACGATTCGATAATAATATTGATCTCCGGACGATTGTCGATTGTTATTGACGAAAATTAGAGACGAGACTGACATGAGACTGAGGTGCGAGCTGAATTGACGCAGAATTATAGTTCTCCAATTTTATTTATTGTAATTTTGTCTTATTATATTGACAAACGAAAACTAATAAAACGCATTCGTTGTAGATCGAAGTTTTATATCATATTAATTTATTTGATAAAATTGAGTTTATTTGGAATATAATGGACGCTGAAAATGCATACATTTTAGATCAATATTGCTTTTGAATATCGTTTTTTTTTGCGTCGATCCAATTTTTATTTCAATATTCTAATCAATCTACAACCTTGAGGACAATATGACCAGTACATATATATTTTTTTTAGATTTTTTCGTGTTACCAGTTTGATACAAATGGCAGGAGAAAACCTAATGTTTAACGTTTGCTTGAAATTGGCTGTCGGAAAATTGATATTTCTCGTAATATTAACCATTATAACAAAATTCTAATCAATCTACGCACTAAAACAAAGCCAGATTTATGATTCTTCATTGAAATATTATGCCATTATCTTTATATAACAAATATCGAGGACTTGGAAAAGTACGTATTTTTGGTCAAACGCCCAAAATATGTGAGCGCGCCCCACAGTTTACTAGCTTATGCCCACGGCTTCGCCCGCTTCGATTTCGTTGATTATCCCACGGGATCATATTACTCGGATAAAAAGTATTCTATGTGTTAATCCCGGTTATAACTATCTGCGACATTAAATAGTATTTTAAATATATCAATAAATTTTACAGTTTACTAGCTTATGCCCACGGCTTCGCCCGCTTCGATTTCGTTGATTATTCCACGGGATCATATTACTCGGATAAAAAGTATTATATGTGTTAATCCCGGTTATTAACTATCTGCGACATTAAATAGTATTTTAAATATATCAATAAATTTTACAATTTACTAGCTTATGCCCACGGCTTCGCCCGCTTCGAGTTCGTTGATTATCCCACGGGATCATATTACTCGGATAAAAAGTATTCTATGTGTTAATCCCGGTTATTAACTTACTATAATGCTTACTGTATACTTAGTATAATGCTCGATGACCTCAGTGGAGCTTCCGGAAGAGTGGGTCTTAAAATGAACATGGACAAAACCAAGGTCATGTTGAATGCCCATGTCACACCCACTCCTATCAAGATCGGAGACTCCACACTCGAAGTTGTAGACGATTATGTGTACCTAGGACAAACGGTCCAGTTAGGTAGGTCTAACTTCGAGAAAGAGGTCAATCGTCGAATCCGACTAGGCTGGGCAGCGTTCGGGAAGTTGCGCGGTATCTTCTCGTCCAACTTACCGCAGTGTCTCAAGACGAAAGTCTATGACCAGTGTGTGTTGCCAGTGATTACATACGGGACCGAAACGTGGTCTCTCACAATGGGCCTCATCAGAAGGCTTAAAGTCACCCAAAGGGCAATGGAGAGGGCTATGCTCGGAGTTTCCTTGCGCGATCGAATCAGAAATGAAGACATCCGCAAGAGAACCAAGGTTACCGACGTAGCCAGAAGAATTGCCAAACTTAAGTGGCAGTGGGCAGGGCACATTGCTCGCAGAACGGATGGCCGATGGGGCCGAAAAGTTCTGGAGTGGCGACCGCGAACCGGAAGCCGTTGCGTTGGAAGGCCTCCCACTAGGTGGACTGATGACCTGGTGAAGGTTGCGGGAATCCGCTGGATGCGAGTCGCACGGGACCGGTCAATGTGGCGACACTTGGGGGAGGCCTATGTCCAGCAGTGGACGTCTTTCGGCTGAAATGATGATGATGATGATGATGATTAACTTACTATCTGCGACATTAAATAGTATTTTAAATAAATCAATAAATATTACAGTTTACTAGCTTATGCCCACGGCTTCGCGCGCTTCGAGTTCGTTGATTATTCCACGGGATCATATTACTCGGATAAAAAGTATTCTATGTGTTAATCCCGGTTATTAACTATCTGCGACATTAAATAGTATTTTAAATAAATCAATAAATTTTACAGTTTACTAGCTTATGCCCACGGCTTCGCCCGAGTCGAGTTCGATGATTATCCCACGGAATCATATTACTCGGATAAAAAGTATTCTATGTGGTAATCCCGGTTATTAACTATCTGCGACATTAAATAGTATTTTAAATAAATCAATAAATTTTACAGTTTACTAGCTTATGCCCACGGCTTCGCCCGAATCGAGTTCGATGATTATCCCACGGAATCATACTACTGGGATAAAAAGTATTCTATATGTTAATCCAGGTTAAAAACTATCTGTGTGCAAAATTTCATCCAAATCCGTTCAGTAGTTTTTGTGTGAAAGAGGAACAAACATACACATACATACAAAGTTTCGCATTTATATTATTAGTTTGAAAAAAAAACGCATAAGAGTGATGGACTGATGGCATTATATTTCTCGTATTCTTCTGAGCAAACCCTATCATCAATTTTGATACCTATAACATGGGAATGCATAAAAAAGCCGTGTGGTATCCGGCAGAGTAGAATAGAACCAACCCATGACACTCACGGGTGTCGTATAAGGCGACTAATGTCTGAGGCAGAACACCTTGCGCCTCCGTAGACCAGAGAATGGGCAGCAGCGTTTTCTGTTAGTCTTACATCACTGCGATCTCCAATCCGCCTGCCAAGCGTGGAGATTACGGCAAATTCCTCCCATCATGGGAGAGGCTTATGCCCAGCAGTGGACGTTATGGGCTGTTGTTGTTGTTGTTTAAATAAAATATGAATATATGTTACACATAAACCAACCTGGACATATATTTTAATAGGTGTGAAAGTACCTTTAACGAAGCCGAAAGAAACTTGTACCTACTCCCCTACATTGGGATATGCCTTTTTTTGTTCTCGACCATAACCTTCTAGTTCCGCAGATATTAGGGATTAAAGTTCCCACTTTATTATATATTTCAGAAGTTTTTTTTTAAGCAATGTTTAATGTTCTAACGTTACTTGGAATACCTCCACGACCCCCGTTGTATTTAATGCATCCATCATCACAATTTTCATCAACTCGTTCCAAATGGGCCGTGGGCATGTGGGACGAGTTGATGAATTACTCAATTTTTTGAGTGCGTTACCTTGAGCTTTACCGTACCATGTGACTTTTGTGAAAATGGAACTTAGTTCGTTGTACAGAATGCTTGGCTGATGGCTTTGTGAAGAGTCCTTTTACACCTTATAACTGGCAGTGAAAACCGTATCGAAATTCATTGTCGAGTTTGCACTGCTTCAATTAGATTACAGACAGTCGGATCATCATTTTCCATAGAAAAAGGCGTAAAGCAAGGAGACCCACTTTCACCCAAGCTTTTTAATAGCGCGCTTGAGGAAGTGTTCAAACAGCTTACAGCCAGTTGGAAGACAAGCGGCATTGAAATTGGGAGCCGGGTAACAAACCTAGTCTTCGCTGACGACATTGTCGTATTATCTTCCACGGCGGCAGAACTGGAGCTTACGCTTACGGTTACGGTTACGCTTACGGTTACGGTGGTACGGTCACATTCAAAGACGCCAAGTGGACCATATGGTGAAGCTTGCCCTGGACTTGCCATCAATGAGACGCACTCGTGGAAGATCACCTGCCACCTGGTTGACGACGATCGGAAAAGATCTGAAAGAAGCTAATTTAGATAAAGACGCAGCACAAAATCGTGCCAAATGGAAGATACGGACAAGGAAGGCCGACCCCAAGTAAATGGGATAAAGTCTAGGAGGAAGAAGAAGAAGGCGGCAGAACTGGAGCTTATGTTAAACCAAGTCAGTAATGCAAACCTTGAGATTGGACTCGCGATGAACATGTCGAAAACTAAACTGATGTCAAACACCACCAAACACAAGATCCGAGTGAATGGTGAGGAATTGCAATATGTCCATGAATACATCTATATACTTGAGCCAATTCGTTCTTTCCAGTCCAGACAAGACAAGGAAGTCATAAGACGAACCGAAAATACCTGGAAGAGCTACTGGTCCATGAAAGAGCTTGTGAAAGGAAATATTTCTTTGTCACTCAAACGAAAAATCATAGACATCTGCATTCTTCCCATTTTGACATATAGATCTCAGACTTGGTCTTTGGCAAACTTTCAAAAGTCCAAGCTCAAGGTTTGCCAACGTGCAATGGAGTTTACCGACCATGTACGCAACACCACACTGCGCTCCAAAACACAATTCACTGACGTTGCTCAAAAAGCCGCTAAGCTAAAGTGGTACTGGGCTTGCCATATCTGCCACATGCCCGACGAGCTATGGGCTAAAATAACCACGATTTACCGCGTCGCCGCGTCGCCGCAGGCTTAAAGTCACCCAAAGGGCAATGGAGAGGGCTATGCTCGGAGTTCCCTTGCGCGATCGAATCAGAAATGAAGACATCCGCACGAGAACCAAGGTTACCGACGTAGCCCGAAGAATTGCCAAACTTAAGTGGCAGTGGGCAGGGCACATCGCTCGCAGAACAGATAGCCGATGGGGCCGAAAAGTTCTGGAGTGGCGACCGCGAACCGGAAGACGTTGCGTTGGAAGGCCTTCCACTAGGTGGACCGATGACCTGGTGAAGGTTGCGGGAATCCGCTGGATGAGAGTCGCACGGGACCGGTTAATGTGGCGACACTTGGGAGAGGCCTATGTTCAGCAGTGGACGTCTTTCGGCTGAAATGATGATGATGATGATGATGACCGCGTTGCCAGCCAGAAGGCGACGCGGTAGACGGACCTCGCAGAAGATGGCGGGACGAGCTGGACAAAACCAACTATCAGTGGTCCACATTGGCCCTGGATCGAAGAATATGGAAGTAATGGGGAGAGGCCTTTGCCCAGCAGTGGGATGACATAGGCTGAAAGTAACAGTAAACAAATACACAGACCAACGAACAACGGAATATACTGTTTATTCCTGTACACTAAATGCAGGAAAATACCAAAACAGGAAAAACCATAACTAATTTAAATAATTGGCTTCAAAATCAGTGCTTGCATAATTATAACAGGTAAGTGTACAGCACACAATGTGTTGTATACAATTATAATTTAGTTAACATAAATATTATTACAAAAGTGTTCAAATCCCGTCAAGTAACAATCGCTTCAACAGTATTGACATAAGCTTTTCCGTACCTTCTGGACAAGCCCTGTCACTTTGTGTAGACCCTCGTGTGACAGTGAACATTTCAAAGAAGACAAGTTTGATATATTGTTCAAACGTAAAGATAAAAATATGATTTCAAGAATTCGTGTGGTATTCGCGTATTTCTTTATGGTTTTAATAAATCATAGCGTGAATGGCTTCTACTTGAGTAAGTGTTTTTTTTTTTTAATAAAACCCCACTCAGGAATTTCTCCTGTATCGTGGGTGCGTTTACTAACATTTAAACTCATATTACAAACAACCAGACTCGGAACAACTATCTGTCGGCCATACAAATATTTGTTCCGTGCGGGAATCAAACCCGAGACACGCAGCACAGCAGTCAATCGCTCAGCCACTGCGCCAATCGTGGCGTCATGTCAAGTTAATTTGCTTTCTTAGTGTGTTTGATTTTTTTCTCAAACTATAGGGCCGACTTCAAAAGAACCTCACGTCACGTCGAGGTCCACTTGGTGGCCCCCGGTCACTATAGGCGCGAGCCATACAACACACAATGTGTTGTGTTAATTTGCTTTCTTTGTGTGTTTGATTTTTTTCTCAAACTATAGGGCCGTCTTCAAAAGAACCTCACGTCACGTCGAGGTCCACTTGGTGGCCCCCGGCCACTATAGGCGCGAGCCATACAACACACAATGTGTTGTGTTAATTTGCTTTCTTTGTGTGTTTGATTTTTTTCTCAAACTATAGGGCCGTCTTCAAAAGAACCTCACGTCACGTCGAGGTCCACTTGGTGGCCCCCGGTTACTATAGGCGCGAGCCATACTACACACAATGTGTTGTGTTAATTTGCTTTCTTTGTGTGTTTGATTTTTTTCTCAAACTATATGGCCGTCTTCAAAAGAACCTCACGTCACGTCGAGGTCCACTTGGTGGCCCCCGGCCACTATAGGCGCGAGCCATACAACACACAATGTGTTGTGTTAATTTGCTTTCTTTGTGTGTTTGATTTTTTTCTCAAACTATAGGGCCGTCTTCAAAAGAACCTCACGTCGCGTCGAGGTCCACTTGGTGGCCACCAGCCACTATAGGCGCGAGCCATACAACACACAATGTTTGTGTTAATTTGCTTTCTTTGTGTGTTTGATTTTTTTCTCAAACTATAGGGCCGTCTTCAAAAGAACCTCACGTCACGTCGAGGTCCACTTGGTGGCCCCCGGCCACTATAGGCGCGGGCCATACAACACACAATGTGTTGTTTAAAGAATTATAATTAAGTTAAAATAAATATTAATATAAAAATGTCCAAATTCCGACAAGTTAAAATCGCTTCAACAGTATTGACAAGGTTTTCCGTAGCTTCTGTCAAAAACGTATGTATGATACCATATATACGTTTTGACAAGCCCTCTTGTGACAGTGAACATTTCAAAGAAGACAAGTTTGATATATTGTGCAAAACGTAAAAAAATGATTGAATGATGATGTATTTCTCTATGGTTTTGATAAATCACAGCGTGAATGACTTCTTCTTAAGTACCTAAGTTAATTCGGTTTTTTTTTTTGTGTGAGATATTTTATATTAAACTGTGCCAAACTAGGATTATGGCCCACTTAATGATGAGTGGTAACCGCCATCAGCCACCGCTACCACTATTTGCAAAGTCACAGTGTGTCAGTGTGTCCGATGCAATCCCAGACAAAAAAAAAAACAAATATCTCATTCAGTTGACTAGAGAGCCATAATACCTGTACGAATATTAAAGTTAAAGAAAGGACAGAGAAATAATTGAAATGAAAGAAAAAATCAAAGGGTGTGTGAGGAATGATAGCGTGGCGGGTGACAGTACCCTTTTTCGCATAAACGCATGGAGCTGAAATTAATATCAAATACTCAAGTCAATAAAACTTGTAAGTCGCATATTTTGCGATGTCACAAGGGAATCAAAACCTATGGGGTACTTCCCGTTGACCTGGAATCATGAAATTTTACATGAAGCAATATCTTACAGCAATATCTTAATCTACTAGTTACGGAGATATTGGAGGTCAAACTTCCAACTGTTTCACAAGTTTTTTTTTCAAATACCTACCTGTTTTTAAGGTCATATCTTTGAAAACGGGTTATGGAGGTATTCATTCCTCCATACCCCGTTTACTATTAAATGCGTCCATAAGCACAATGTTTTTAGTATATTACATTGTGTTTCCATCCCATTCTTCCCGTGGGTGTCGTAAGAGGCGAATAAGGGACTTACCAGAGAATGGGCAGCAGCGTTCTCTGTGCTTTTGTAACAACCGAACTGCGATCGCCAACTCGCCTGCCAAGCGTGGCGATTATGGCAAAACCCCCCCTTTGGGAGGCCTGTGTCCAGCAGTGGACTTCTTTCGGCTGAAATGATGATGATGATGATGACATTGTGTTTTACACTAAAAAGTTGATTTTTCACCCAAAAAAAAGTCGTTACCCAGCAATATTTTTTGCGTATAAGAGTTACATAGTTTGATGTAGAATGCTTATTTGACAGCTTCGTGAAGAGACCATTTACAGCCTATCATACACCGTAATACCATTTTATTGTTCCAGATACGCCCAAGCTTAATGTTACAAGTAAACCTTTTACATTTGGTTACATCGAGGGGAATTTACTAAAAATGGATTTAAGTTTTAAATTGCCTCCAGATGCGACTGCCGGATATGTAACATTACGTTATAATCCAACTGGTAAGGTCCACAGTTTCAAGTAAACCTTTTAAATTTTGTTACATCGAGGGGAATTTACTAAAAATGGATTAAAGTTTTAAATTGCCTCCAGATGCGACTGCCGGATATGTAACATTACGTTATAATCCAACTGGTAAGGTCCACAGTTTCAAAAAACATACACAAACACAATAACATGCACTAAGAGTCCGGTTATAAAATAGATATAGTTCATATAGTTTTTTTTTTTTTTTAATACATATTTCATAAAAGAATTACAGTTAATCACAAAGCATTAAAATATTGTTATTCTGCTGCATCTGATTAGGCTGAAAGCCGACCCGAACACAGTTTGAAAAATGTTGGGCAAATGATATTATTAATTTATCTATTATACGAAATATTCCAGATGCCCGCCCAAGAAGAACATATGAAATTAAAAGACCTGACGATGGGACTGACGATCTTGTAGCCAACGTACTTGATTTATTGTCGAGTGAACACGTGTACATTGACGTTCATTTATACAATAAAACCGGTTTAATCTTAATTAAAAGAATATCTGAAGGAGTAGCAGTGAAATCAGTACTGAAGTCAAATGACTTGGACAGCACATGTAAGAGACTGTTTATTTGTCAATTACAGTGAGGTAAACTATCGTTAGAAAATTATTGCTGTAACCGCTTGGCCAAGATCTACTCGATCATAAGCAACTGCGGAGAAAAAACATGGAAGAAATTGCTTAAAACCTAATCGTAAGGCTCCTAGTATTACAAAGTATTTTGTGACAACAAGTAAAGCACTTTATCATGAGGACCACAAAGCGCAAAGTTATACGAAGACACCTCTTGTTTTTAACACGGCACTGATTACAAGATTTATTTAATGACATAATACATTTATCAGCTCAGAACTCTTCAAGGCTTTAGTACTAAATTTAATGAAACTTGTTTTTTACAGATAGCTTGATTTGTTTAAATGGTCAAAAATGTGATGTGGAAGCTGATTTGACAATAAAACAAACTGAAGGTAAAGAAGAAAGGAAGAGGCAGAAGAATGGTGAAGGTATGTGGAAATTCCAAGACATAGAAACGATTTAAATGAAACAACATTTTACTCTCAGACTACCACTAGTTATTATGCACAAATGACTCGATTTACCACACTTATAAATAAAGAAAAAAAAATACGCTTTCAATCCGTGAAACATCTACAACGGTGTTTCTCAAGGGTCAGTTACGTGACCATTGCTATTTGCGATGTGGGTGGCCGCAGTGTGTAGTTAAACAACACAATATATTTAAGATGTTAGATGCGCCCTGTAGCGCATAGATGGATGGATTGCTATAATTCATAATTTATATTTTATAGCATTGCTGTCACAATTAATAATATAACGTTCCTAATGCCGGGACACAGGCATTTTCGCTAACAGAAGGAATAGGCCTTAGTCAATCACGCGGGCTCTGCGTAGATTGGTATTCTGACCAAGGTCATACCAAAATGCAACTCATTGTCCAACGAAAAGATTAGAATGTCGATTTCTTCGAACCCGTCTCATCAGGAGGCCGATAATTATTACTGAACCAGCTTTTGCTCGCAGCTTATGTATGGAAACTAACCGACGGGAACGTTTTAAATGTAGCCTAAGACACTCGGGATATTGTAGCTTACCGTTAGTGAAAGAATTTTCGGAATTGGATCAACAGTTCCGAAGATTACCCCCTACATACAAACAAATTTTAACTCATATTATAATTTTAATTTATATAAAACTTGACGATATTATTATGCACTAGCTGACCCGCGCAACTTCGTCTGCGTCACATGAGAGAGATAGAGAGGTTTAGAGAGAGTGTGAGTTAACCTTAAAAGATAAACATATCTAGATTTTTCAATTTTAAATGGGACCATCTTTGAGAATACCTACGCTTTTCACAAAAAAAAGGACCACATGTACCTATCTGTGTATCGGACTTCTCTGTAAAAAGTTATGCGGGGTCATACATAAAAAAATATACAATATACCTCATTTTTGTTCCGTCGGTTAAAAAACCAAATTCGGGCATCTTAACACCGCGATTCAGAAAATGGAGTGAAATTAACAACGCCATCTATCGACAAAGATGTTAAACTGCTAAAATAGAATGCACGGAAATCATGTAGTGTAAATTTTCAAAGCAGCATCATGTAGACTAATCTAGAGTACCTTAGGATATAACTTTTTTTTTAAAGCCGGTCGGTCAGTCGATTTAAAAGTTATCCAGTTAGCACATTTTTAGTCATTTGTACCATATTCCGCTAATAGATGTCGCTGTACGTTACATTTGATGATTAGTTCTTCTTAAACACTGTGAATTCATATATTTTTTGATAGAATTAACCGATTACGATGATACAAAAACTAAATAATACCTCAAGATACGCACATTTTTTATGTATAAAAGTTATCTAAATTGGTTTCGTAAATTTTACGTGATGCTTGATCATCGAAACAGACAAACAGACAAACAGATAAACAGACAAACAGACAAAAAATCCAAAAATGCTGGAAATGAGTTCTGTTGGTTGTCCTTTCACACCCTGGCATTTTTTTTTCGAAGTATTTTCGATGTACAAAAACGATTTTTCTACAGATTTATTATAATAATAATAATTATTATTATTATGTATAGATTAGAGGTTACAGATAACAAAAAATCAACGTTTATAACGTTTTTTCAGATGCAGACATTAAAGAAACTGAAACTATTTCTAGTTTCAACTATATTATAGGAACTACACCAATTTCTAGTTTGAACTATATTAAAGAAAATATAGCTGTTTCTGATTTCGACTCTAATAAAGAAACTGAAACTACAAACAAAAATATGATTATTATCATATGTCTATCTGTATTCGCTATAGCGATGTTACTGCTAGCTATTGCTTCATTTACAAAAAGCCGCTGGTTGAAATGTGACACGCCATATATACTTCAGGTACCAATACAAGTAAGTGATTTGATATTTGATATCTCTATCTCATAAAATAAAGCCTGTAATTCCAAGTAGTTTAGGCAGAGCTATATCTCTTTCACTGTTTTACAGGTCGCGGCACGTAACTCTAGCGCTGAACGAAACGTGAAGGGGATAGCTGCGCATGTTCTACGACTGCAAAGCCAATCGGTGCAACGCACGTCCAGTCAAGACATTCTTATTTTTTTACTTCTGCGCAAAAACGGTCAACGCTAGAGTTACGTGCCGCGACCTGTAAGCTTGGTCAAGGTGAATCGATTTTAGACCTATATTTATTATAAATTCAGGTTAATAGTTAAGTTTAAGTCCCATGTAATAGCGGGCGAGCCTTTTACCGTCAACCGGGCACAAATCTAGTCTACGGGAGGCTGTTGAGAAATTCGGAATCGAACCTACGAGTGCACTTCAGAGAGCGAAGAACACAAAAGTCGAAAATACTGTACGTTAATGTCTTAAGAGAACTACAGGAGCTAAACCCGAGTTTTGTAAAGCAAAAAAGCATATGATTCATTGCAATAAATAAAACCAGAAAAGTATATGATATTTTTCAGGAATATGCCTGTATGATAGTGTTTTGAGAGAGTGTGAGTGTTACCTCTTTATAATATATATATATATATATATCTATACTTAATATTATAAAGAGGAAAACTTTGTTTGTTTGGTTGTTTGTTTGGTTGTAATGAATAGGCTCAAAAACTACTGGACCGATTTAAAAAATTCTTTCACCATTTGAAAGCTACATTATCCACGAGTAACATAGGCTATATTTTATCCCCGTACTCCCACTGGAACGGGAACTACGCGGGTGAAACCGCGGGACGTCCGCTAGTATATATATATATATATATATATATATATATATATATATATATATATATATATAATATAAATATAAATAAGTAATAAGTATAGATTACTCGTCATCTCATACGTACGAGTACATATATTTTTTAATTTTTCAGAAAACGAATCCATTCTACGCAAATCTTCTTTTCCGTAAAGAATGTCAAGAAATCATTGATGACTTGGAACAAAATCAATATGAATTATTAGATCCATTCGAACGTAGATAGAATATAGTTTTATATACTTAAGAAATTTTAATTAAATATTTATATTAAATATGCTTTAGATTTTATAGAGTGGTTCTCGAGGATGGTTTTAGTTTATGTCGACGCAAGGCTAACATAAACTTTAAAAACATTAACTTTAAGTTCAAATCTAACAGTTAAATATGACTGGATAGGTTTAATTTAGTTTAGATTTAATTATCGTAGTTAGTTTGCTACTATTTAATATAAAAATCCGTGTTATGATTTGCTGTTAGTTGTAACAGCAAACCATAACCGAAGGTTTATTTAAACTTAGGTTTAAAAACGAGTTATCTGTTGCTAAATTCATTTCTTGATTAATAAGCGAAAATTAATCAAGAAATGAATGATTAGTTTTAAAATAATTTCTGTTTAATTATTGTTTAATAAATAGTTGATTGAACTACTGTCAAGCGAAAATAATGGCGAGCGTTTTAAAATATTCAGATAAATGTTTTAAACGGCGGAGAAATAATTTAATGTTAAAATCAAGTACTAAAAATGGTAGAACTAATTAACAAATCATAGTTTGATTTTTCAATCCATGTTATCTGCAATTTGTAAAAATAAAGATGTGTAATAACTTCGCAACAACGACGCCATTTTTAGTATTGAAATGGCGAGCCGTTGCGAAGCCACATTCAAAAGGAGAATTTTTTGAAGACAAGTTGTGTTCTGAATATCTTGTGAGTACGATTTCAATTATTAATTTTGATTTTAAAAGGCTGTTTTAATTGTGTTTTGCTATTAATAAGACTTGAATTAAACGTGAGTAGTTATATTTGTGTGTATTTATTTTTGTAATGCGGTGGAGATGGTGACGTCAGCTCCGCTGACATCACGATTTCTAAAGATCCGAATGGACCCGGTTCTTCGTTATCTAGAACTTTTCAAGCGGGCGGGCGAAGCCGCGGGCATCAGCTAGTTTATAATAAATTAATAGCCATATCTCAATCTTATTCCTTCAACTTAAAGCTAACTAGATTTACCAATGAGAAAAACGTTACTTATTAAAGTTAATATAAGTTACCATAACTAAAGTCTACTCTAAGATTATTTAGCTGAGTTAATTAATTAACTTACATGCTTAAAGTGTTATTAAGTTTAGACTTAATTACATTATATTGCTTTAATCACATATAGGTATGTTTTACAGTTGAGGAGCTCGTGGCTAAATAATAACAGCCGCTCGGGTCGATCGTTAGGTTAAGCCGTGCTTGCCTAGGTTGGTCTGTCGGCCCATTACATACCGAGTTTCCTCCGTGCCTCGGAAAGCACGTTAGGCCGTTGGTCCCGGCTGTCATTTGTAGATCGTTGACAGTCGTTAGGTAGTCAGAGATCCAAAAAGTCTGACAACCAGTCTGACCAAGGGGTATCGTATTACCCGGTACTAAATGGGTTGTGGAGGTCAGATAGGCAGTCGCTCCATGTAAAATACTGGTATTCAGCTGCATCCGGTTAGACTGGAAGCCGACCCCAACAAAGTTGGGAAAAGGCTAGGCAGATGATGAGGTATGTTTTTAGAAAATTTTGTTATGTTGTAACATCACGCCCGTAATCCCCGTAGGGTAAGACAGAGGAGTACCCAACAATACACCCACAAACCGCCAGTTCTGTTATACTCGCATGTATAAAAGGGCAAGCCTAACGCCATCAGCCGAGCACAAAAGAAAACTCCATGGCAGCTACTGAGAAAATGCTGATGGAAAAACCGAATAACACTTTACCCGACCTGGAAATCGAACCCAGAACCTGAAGCTCAGCAGTCTCACTTGCGACCACTAGGCCGACGAGACGGAATTTACTTGATCAATTTTTTTTCCAGTATTTTGACGTTATTTGACATTCATCATGTGCCTATCCTTTTCCTATCTCGGGGTTGGCTTCCAGTCTATCCGGATGCAGCTGACTACCAGTATTTTACATGAAGCGACTGCCTATCTGACCTCCACTCACCAGTTAGTACCGGGTAATACTATCGTATTACCCGAAAATGTCTGACAACCAGTCTTACCAAGGGGTATCCCCCTTGGTAAGACTGGTTGTCAGACATTTTGGGCCTCTGACTACCTAACGTCTGTCAAAGATCTACAAATGACAGCTGGGACCAACTGCTTAACGTGCTTTCCGAGGCACGGAGGAAACTCGGTATGTAACGGGTGGTCATCCATCCACAGACCAACCTAGGCAAGCACGGCTTAACCTAAAGATCGACCCGAGCGGCTGTTATTGTTTCTGTTATCACATGTACCTGAATACTAGGTATTAATATACTGGTGTTTAGGTACATCTGTCACAAAGTGACTACGCACGCAGTCACTCTTGACTCTTCAAACACTCAAATATAAGAAAAATTGTGATAGCCCTCTTAATTATAAACTCAGGTTTCGTCATGACGTTTTCCTGCACTCATGTCAGTGACGTTCAAGATAATGTCCAAGTATGACGTACTAAGTACGTTTTTGACGGTATTTGAAAAATTAAAAGTGAATCACCAAAAATACTTCAAACGCAATATAAACGCTAAATATTGGAAAGAAGGCGACAGTCATTTGGACAAAAAAATATTTTCCGGCGACGACGAAATGAACGTATATTGAAATTTAAGAGTACTGGCTTTCTCTCCCGGAGACGGTTACGTTCTTCCATTAAATAGAAGGCACTCTGACTTTTACCAGAAATGTAAAGCACAATGTGGTGACATTTGGCTTATATCCAGCAGTGGACGTCTTTCTGCTGAAATGATGATGATGATTGTAAAACACAAGCTTTTAAATCAGAACACTTAGTTTGTTGGGACTTCGTCTGCAGAATTGATTGCATTTCCCTGATGCTAGTATTTCGCAACCCTGGGATTCCGAATGAGAAATAGAAACAAAAAAACACCAACCTGGATAGGCAGGATCGGAGCTAGGTAACCGCTGCACTCGGGACTTCTGGGCCGGCCGGCGTAACGAGTGTCCAATCCTTATGGTTTCCTGGATTCCACTTCACAGTATGGTTACGAACACTAAACAGTCAATCAAATTCTGGCGAAGGGTTTTTTTTGTATTTTTTTTGCAACATAATACCGGAGCTGCGCGGGAAACGAGTCGACCACACACGCTTGGGTTTTTGGTAGTTTTTTGTGTTGCCGCAGTGAGGCGCGGGCGTTGCGCCTTGCGCGCCGAAATGGCGCCAATTTTAAATTTGGAAAGGAAACAAATTGGAGAGGATGATTTAAAGGATTGGTTTAATGTTTATTCATTTCCCCCCACTCGAAATCGACCAGGATTTCGCAAGTTAAAGGACTGCCAGAGGGCTACT
Source organism: Xestia xanthographa (assembly GCA_905147715.2). Lineage (NCBI taxonomy): Eukaryota > Metazoa > Arthropoda > Insecta > Lepidoptera > Noctuidae > Xestia > Xestia xanthographa. The sequence goes on along the minus strand of LR990644.1, from coordinate 30,114,956 downwards.
AGCAGTGCTCGAGAAACATAAAATTTAGAACTTAACTAGTTGAATTTGAACAATACTGATCAGTTTAGGTACAGTATTGTTCGAGAAATAAGATAATAGTTAATTAATAGGTAGCGGACAGACCTTGATTACTGGTCTGCGCATAGTTTTACCGTTTGCAGTTCGAAGAGTCACAACCCGAACTATGTTATCTGATCCCGGATGGATCTGTTCTATACGAGCTAATTTCCAGAGTAAAGGTGGAAGATTAGGGTCATTAACAAGGACTAAATCGTTCAGTTTAAGGTTGGGTGTATTTGTGAACCATTTAGTTTTTTGTTGAAGTGTATGCAGATAATTACGTTGCCAAGCAAGCCAAAAACTTTGAGTTATTTTCTTAAGCATTTGCCAACGAGAACGTGGGCATAAACATTCACTAACAGGTTCCTCAGGTAGTGAAACTAAAGGACCTCCCGTCAAGAAATGTCCTGGAGTCAGAACGTTCGATTCTTGCGGGTCCGGAGACAAAGTACAAAGCGGGCGCGAATTTAGCACAGCTTCCACCTTAGCCAGGATCGTAATAAACTCTTCAAGGGTTAAAACTTGAGCGCCAACTACACGCTTAAGGTGATATTTGGTGGACTTTATGCCACTTTCGAATATGCCACCGAAATGTGGTGCACCTGGCGGGTTAAATTTCCATTTTATTTGACGGGTAGCTAAACCATCTGATATTTCAGAGTGATGTTTGCGAAGCTCACCGATTATTTCGTTAAGATATTTGTTTGCACCTACGAAGTTGGTGCCACAATCGGTAATGATTGTATCACACATCCCGCGACGGGAAACGAATCGATCTAGAGCCGCGAGGAATGCTTCTGAGCTCAACTCAGTGACGGCCTCTAAATGGACGGCTTTCGAACTCAAGCACACAAAGAGGGGCATGTATGCCTTATAGGTTTTAGCTCCACGTCGACGACTTTCTTTTATAATGAATGGACCACCGAAGTCAATGCCTGTGGTTTGGAAACATCTTGAGGGCTGCAGACGAGCAGCTGGAAGGTTGCCCATCAGGGGTTGACTGGAAACTGGTTTGATTTTAAAGCAGCGCACACACTTTGAGAGAACAGTACGAATAAGTAGTCTTAACCCAATTATCCAGAAACTTCTTTGAATTAGGGACTGTAAAGTCCGAGGGCCGCAATGCAGGTATTGGAAATGGAAATGTTCGACAATCAGCCTCGACATTGGACTTAATTTTGGCAAGAGGAGAGGATGTAACGCAGATAGCGATAGATTAGCCTCATCGATGCGTCCCCCCACTCGCAATAAACCATGATCATCCAAGAAAGGAGACAGTTTTTGAATTGACTTGTCGCATTGTTCTTGATTTTTCACTTGACTGACTTGAGACGACATGTAATGGTCTTGAGTAAACTTGACTAGAATTTTCATTGAGTTCTCGAGTTCAGAACTACTAAGTGAGGAGAAATTTCTATTTGAAGGAACAACCTTTGCATTTGATATGAAACGGAAACACCATGCTAAAGTTCGTTGAATCTTTGTCAGCGAAGAAAGTCAAGAAGTTAACGTCAGCAGTGGATTATCAGATTCAGTAACGTGTAGACAGCTGGGAATGGATGTTTTTAGTTCCGGCAGTTCTGCGTTTACGAGCAACGTACGTTTGCACGGCCATTTGTTAGGCGACATTTTCAACCAAGAAGGCCCACTCCACCAGAGTGGGTGATTGATTAACTCTGAGCAGAGAATACCGCGACTACAACAGTCGGCCGGGTTATCCTCAGTGGACACATGAAACCAAAATTCGGGACTAATTAAATCGGTTGCTTGCACGACTCTATTTGCGACGTACATCTTTAACAAATGAGGTGCTGTGTTTAGCCAAGACAGAGTGGTGGTGCTATCCGAGTAGGCTTTCATAGAATTTAAGCGAATTTTATCCTTGAGTAAGTTGTACATGTGTGACATAACTTGCGCTAGAAGCACAGCTGCACTTAACTCAAGTCTGTTTATCGTTGTCGGTTTTAACGGAGCCACTCGAGATTTACCTATCAACAGGTGAGTGATCGTGGTGACTTCATCCACCACAACACAAAGATAGACGCAACAGCCATACCCTTTCAGGGAACCATCACAAAACCCTACCAAATGTACTTCGATAGGACTAGTATGCATAATCAGTCTCGGTAGGGAAATATGCTGTAAATCGGATAAGTTGGCTGCTATCAAATGCCACACTTTAGCTAAATGTGATGGAATAGCTTCGTCCCAACCTAAGTTTAAGCGCCACATCTCTTGTAGAAGTGACTTTGCAGAAAACACTACCGGGCTGATCCAACCGAGCGGGTCGAAAATGCGAGCCACTATAGAGAGGATAGATCTCTTAGTAAATTTAACGTCAAACGAGTCTGAAAACTTGTAGGAGAAATTGTCGCAGGATGGATTCCATCGTATCCCTAATATCTTGACAAACTCATTTCCAGCATCATCGAAGGATTTGGAAGTCTGAAGATGATCAGGAGGAACATCAGACAAAAGACTTGGAGTATTCGTACTCCATTTACGAAGTTCGAAATGACCTTTTGACAATAACGAGGTAACATCCTCCTTTAATCGCTTCGCCTCCTCAAGAGTTGAGCATCCCGTAGTGATGTCATCCATGAAAGTGTCTTCACAAAGGACTTGAGCGGCGCGACTTGAGTATTCAGAACCGTGGTCCTCAGCAAGTTGACGCAGAGTGCGAATAGCAAGGTATGGGGAGCTGCTGACACCATAAGTCACGGTATTAAGTTCATACTCATTCAAAGTTTCGTTAGGCTCATCACGCCAAAAAACGTGTTGATAACACTTGTCCTCAGGACGTATTAATATTTGGCGATACATTTTACAAATGTCAGCAGTGAAGACAATTTCATGAATTCGGAATTTCGTAACTAAATCGACAATATCAATTTGCAGTTTCGGTCCAACATGAACTACATCATTCAGAGAAAGATTATTTGTAGTCCGACTGCTAGCGTCGAAGACTACCCGAAGTCGTGTCGTAGAACTGTCTGGACGCACGACGCAATGATGTGGAATTATGTAACGATCAGTAGTCGAAGAATCTGCAGGCTGCATATGTCCTAGCTCTTCGTACTGGTGCATAAATTCCTTATAATCAGCTTTCAGCTCGGTTTGATTATTAAGACGCCTTTCTAAACTGAGAAAACGATTAAAAGCTGAGCGAGACGAAACGCCCAAAGAAGGTGCATCCTCCCTTAACATTATAGGTACTACGTACCGACCTTCTCGCGTACGGTAAGTACCCTTTTTATACATTTGCTCACAGATTTCGTCTTCGACACCGGAAATTTTACCTTTCGGTGGTTCTTCAGAGTCCCAGAACCGTTGAACGATGTCTTCGAGCGTGCAAGAGGCCGCGAGGAGTGACGTAACGGATTCACCGGGGTTATTGTTAGGTGGTGTGTTATGAAAATATTGGCCACTTATCACCCAGCCAAATACACTAGACAAGGCGCAAGGTAATCCGGGACCAGGAGTGAAACGTGAGCCAGTGTATATTTGATCAAAACACTCGACACCTAACAGTAGATCGATCGGACCGGATCTATCGAAGTCGCGGTCGGCGAGATCAAGGTGCTTGTAATGGTCCTTGACGTGCAACGGTAATGTCGACGAAGGCATCATTGAAGTAATTTTAGGTAAAACTACTAAAGATAAGTCGAACTTAGGCGACTTACTCGAATGAGGTATAATCGAAGCGAAAGTATAACCTTTTATGTCACAAACATTACTCTGTCCGAGACCGGTAACGTTCAAGTTACCTTTTCTTATGCGTAAACCTAGACGGCGCACGCATGCACTAGTCATAAAGGAATCCATCGAGCCGCTGTCAATAAGGGCGCGTGCACACTGGAGCGAACCGTCCGCGTGACGTAATCGCACCACCGCCGAGCCAAGAATCTTCGTAATACTATAATTTGAACTCGAAGTTTGTGACGTCATACAGGTAAGTGTACTAGTACCTTTAGCGGAACTTTCGTTATTTTCGTGGGATTCAGAAGACGTTAATAAACTTTTATTTTCCCCATGTAATAACGTGTTATGTTTCGCGTTACAAACAAAACATGTGGTTTTAGATTTACAATTATTACTATCGTGACCGGGCCTTAAGCAATTGATACACAAGTTTAATTTCTGAACGAAATGTTGACGCTGTTCGAGTGTCATAGAATGTAACTTGCTGCATCGGTAAATAGAATGATTTTCATTACAACATAAACAAATTAGTGAGCCCGATGCATTATTATTATTTTGATTCGTAGATGCTACAAATGATGATGACCCTTGCTGACCTTTATTTCGAGATTGTTTATTGGTATTAGAAGAGTTCGATGGATTAGTCGAAACCGAAACAGGTTGACTAACTTCCAGAATCTTTATATAATTTTGTAAATAAAGAATTAAGTCATTGCACTTAGGGTCAGCTCACACCGAGACGCGACGCGGCGCGACGTTACTGAAAGAGCGCGCGGCGCCGCGATACGTATCGCAACGTTGCGAGGCGCATCGTAAAATCGTTGGCATCACGACGCCTCGCTGCGCAGCAAGACGCCGCGCGGCGCAGCAAGACGCCGCGCGGCGCAGCGGAACGTGTCTACATTCGCCGCGTGCACCCGCCCCGCCCCGCGTCCACCCGCCCCGCCCCGCGTCCACCCGCAGTCTAAGCGTAAGAGAATGACGTATAGGTATTTGGCGGGAGATCGAGGAGAAGTTAATTTTTTTTGTGCAGCGCTACGACTGTTTGTATAAGTGACATCAAAATACTATAGTGACAGAAACGCAAAAAATAATGCGTGGGATCCATTTTGTAATAATCATAAAATTTATCTGGATAATTGGCAATGTGGTCATAAGCCAAGGTATGAAATTCACCATGAATTATTCTATTTTTCCATAAATTGTGCACCCAAATACTCCTGTGTGATGTCTTCTTTTTAATTTTATTTTTGTATTCGTCTTCCTCTTCTGCAAGAAGTCCGATTATAACAAGATCCCAGTCTATCATTATAATTTCACTCGACCGAACTGCATCAATTCTACACGAAGTCTGTACGGAAATAGTAGAGACAAGTCGCCTCGGCTGCGCCTCGCGGCGTCGCGCGGCGCCGCGCGGCGTCGCGCTGCTTTGTGAGGCGCAGCGCCGATCTTGCACACTTCGCGTACCGGCGATGCTCCGCTGCGTCGCGATGCGTCGCTCTACGCCGCGAGGCATCACGAGGCGCAGCGCTGCATGGTTTAACGTATTCAAATTTTCACAATGAAATGTGTATCTTATCGTGTAGAAAATAAAGTTATATTTTGAGGCACTCTTGCAAAGTGTGCGCGCAGCGTCGCGTCGCGTCGCGTCTCGGTGTGAGCTGACCCTAAGCGTAAGAGAATGACGTATAGGTATTTGGCGGGAGATCGAGGAGAAGTTAATTTTTTTTGTGCAGCGCTACGACTGTTTGTATAATGTGACATCAAAATACTATAGTGACAGAAACGCAAAAAATAATGCGTGGGATCCATTTTGTAATAATCATAAAATTTATCTGGATAATTGGCAATGTGGTCATAAGCCAAGGGTATGAAATTCACCATGAATTATTCTATTTTTCCATAAATTGTGCACCCAAATACTCCTGTGTGATGTCTTCTTTTTAATTTTATTTTTGTATTCTTCTTCCTCTTCCTCTTCTGCAAGAAGTCCGATTATAACAAGATCCCAGTCTATCATTATAATTTCACTCGAGCACTCGACCGAACTGCATCAATTCTACACGAAGTCTGTACGGAAATGGTAGAGACAAGTCGCCTCGGCCGCGCCTCGTGGCGTCGCGCGGCGTTGCGCGGCGTCGCGCGGCGTCGCGCTGCTTTGTGAGGCGCAGCGCCGATCTTGCACACCTCGCGTACCGGCGATGCTCCGCTGCGTCGCGATGCGTCGCTCTACGCCGCGAGGCATCACGAGGCGCAGCGCTGCATGGTTTAACGTATTCAAATTCTCACAATGAAATGTGTATCTTATCGTGTAGAAAATAAAGTTATATTTTGAGGCGCTCTTGCAAAGTGTGCGCGCAGCGTCGCGTCGCGTCGCGTCTCGGTGTGAGCTGACCCTAAGCGTAAGAGAATGACGTATAGGTATTTGGCGGGAGATCGAGGAGAAGTTAATTTTTTTTGTGCAGCGCTACGACTGTTTGTATAAGTGACATCAAAATACTATAGTGACAGAAACGCAAAAAATAATGCGTGGGATCCATTTTGTAATAATCATAAAATTTATCTGGATAATTGGCAATGTGGTCATAAGCCAAGGTATGAAATTCACCATGAATTATTCTATTTCTCCATAAATTGTGCACCCAAATACTCCTGCGGGTCTAAAATGGCCGCTATAGCAGATCCTACGCAGAATCTTAGCATGAATCACGTTAAAAAATTTAAATTCTTAAAATGAACTTTATGTCAATAAGAATAAAGTCCATTTTAACAATTTTAAATTTTTAACGTGATTCACAAAACGATTCTGCTAAAGCGGCCATTTTAGACCCCCTGTGTGATGTCTTCTTTTTAATTTTATTTTTGTATTCTTCTTCCTCTTCCTTTTCTGCAAGAAGTCCGATTATAACAAGATCCCAGTTTATCATTATAATTTCACTCGAGCACTCGACCGAACTGCATCAATTCTACACGAAGTCTGTACGGAAATAGTAGAGACAAGTCGCCTCGGCTGCGCCTCGCGGCGTCGCGCGGCGTTGCGCGGCGCCGCGCGGCGTCGCGCTGCTTTGTGAGGCGCAGCGCCGATCTTGCACACCTCGCGTACCGGCGATGCTCCGCTGCGTCGCGATGCGTCGCTCTACGCCGCGAGGCATCACGAGGCGCAGCGCTGCATGGTTTAACGTATTCAAATTCTCACAATGAAATGTGTATCTTATCGTGTAGAAAATAAAGTTATATTTTGAGGCGCTCTTGCAAAGTGTGCGCGCAGCGTCGCGTCGCGTCGCGTCTTGGTGTGAGCTGACCCTTAGGAATCTCGCGAGTGTTTTGTAGCTCGAAACGTTTCCTAGTTTCAAGGTCAAGTGATCGCGATGCGATGTGAAATAAAAGGAATTCACTTAGATCCTCAATTTGTAAAGCACGTAACGCGTTTACGCTTTCATATAACGCATTGGTCCGTTCGGATAAGATTTCGAGTGACGGCTTGTTGACGGGCGTTAAACTAAACATTTTTTCTAAATAAGTATTTGCTAATATGCGTTTATTGTCATAACGCTCTAACAAAAGTTTAAAAACTACAGAGTAATTTGACGCGGTTATAGGGACTCCCTTGGCCAAGGTCAGTGCACACCCCGACAAACAGGATAATAGATAATGAAACCTTTCCGTGTCCGAAAGTGAACTATTGTCATGAACAAGCGGCATGTAACTATCCTTGAAGGTCTGCCAGTTTTCTATTCTACCATCAAAACGCGGAATTTGCAACTTAGGTAATTTTACTTGAACATTATAACCATCTCGACTATGTGCGGGCGGAGCGGCGGCCGCGTGCGCGGGGGGCGCATGCGTCGACGACGTCGCGAGCAAGGATTCGGCAACTTCGATGGACGCATAATACAAGTCATCAAATGACAACATCGCACCAAGATCTACTTCCGACTTGGGGTTCAACTTTAGCTGTAATCTATTAACGTTTTCGCTAGACTCCATGAAAGCAGCTCTAATCTGATCAATCTTCTTGTACCTAGCCTTGAAAGAGGATAATTTAGCACTATCTTGAAGAACAACTCTAGACAAATCGTAGACAATCTGCATACACTTGAAGTCATATTCCCGTCTTTTAAGGGACGTCTGTAATTCAGCTTCATCAGACATTTTAACTTGCGTATTAATGATTTACGAGTTAAGAAAGTAGGTAAGTCACTAACTATCCGAAACGCAAGCGGACAAAACTTATTAAGTGTACCTACCTTGTCACTTAATACAAGTAGGCACAAGTTATGAATTTAATTATGTAGGTAAATACCGGTTACAATTTAGACGTTATGACTTTTATTTGTAACAGAATGTAGGTACCTAGGTAATTTCTCGAGCACAACTATTTCACCATGCAAACATTCCAATTAGCCTTATACCAACATCAGTTAGGGCAAGAAATAATTATACGAGAAATAGGTTAGTACCTATTGAAATTGAGGTTTAAATTCAAACTTTAAGTCGGAGAATTCTACTGAATTTAGACAATAATGATTAATGAGGGATGAGGGTAAGCACAGTCGTGATGCGCTGGCCAGCAGCACGTTGCGCGAATCCGACTGGATACACTACTCTCTTTGCGTTTTATAGAAAAAATATGAAATGTATTTAGGTTTTTACTTTTTCCTTAATAAATTGATAAAACTACACGTTATTAAAACGCAATATGTAGGTACTCATTGACCGAGAATTGTAGTATAATGTGAGGTTAGGATAGACCTCACAGGAGGCACCAAAATAAATGTTGGGACTTCGTCTGCAGAATTGATTGCATTTCCCTGATGCTAGTATTTCGCAACCCTGGGATTCCGAATGAGAAATAGAAACAAAAAAACACCAACCTGGATAGGCAGGATCGGAGCTAGGTAACCGCTGCACTCGGGACTTCTGGGCCGGCCGGCGTAACGAGTGTCCAATCCTTATGGTTTCCTGGATTCCACTTCACAGTATGGTTACGAACACTAAACAGTCAATCAAATTCTGGCGAAGGTTTTTTTTTGTATTTTTTTTGCAACATAATACCGGAGCTGCGCGGGAAACGAGTCGACCACACACGCTTGGGTTTTTGGTAGTTTTTTGTGTTGCCGCAGTGAGGCGCGGGCGTTGCGCCTTGCGCGCCGAAATGGCGCCAATTTTAAATTTGGAAAGGAAACAAATTGGAGAGGATGATTTAAAGGATTGGTTTAATGTTTATTCATAGTTCTTGTAGGCACTTTGCTCCAGAACCTCAATAACCGACGTAGCTCACAAAGCTACAAAACTGAAATGGGACTGGGCAGGCCATGATGTGGGCCCGTAGGCTGGAGCCCTGAGACAGCAAGAAGGCGTCACAGCAGACCAGGAAGATGGCGGGATGGTTTGGATGGTTTCCTAACCAATTTTATTGTCGTGAAGAGGCATACCACTGATGGTATTAGATGGAATGGGAAGAGGCCTTTGCCCAAGAGTGGAGCTGTTGGACTAACAACAACCAAAAAACAAATCTTTTATTGAAACCAACTAACTTAACAATGTATAATTATGTATAATTCTTAAATGTTTCAGGTTCTATTTCTAAATACATTAAATTCAAGTGCTACCAGTATTTTTCAGCAACGTGGTTTTTGCATATTCTCAGTTTTGTTTTCCTTCGACTGATTAAGCTCTCAAAGTTGAAAGATTTTTAATTTTTTTAATGATAAAAGTGTTGGGACCCAGAATAGATCATGAGTTACTTATACATATAATGTAGCACTGTAGACTTTCACGGTTCTTCACTACACTTATGGTGGATACGGAATAATATCCGTGATTTTCTTTTGTTTCAGCGTCGAATATCGGGAGCTCATAAAAACAATAGAAAATCACGGATATTATCCCGTAAGTACTTTCAGTATAATGTAGCTGTTGCAGTGAGTTGCTTTTGTCCAAAAACTTTGGAAAGCCAAAATAATACGCGGTCACATGAGCGAAATCGCGGTCACAGCTACTCTTAAATAACAACGATTCTATTACTTAACTCTCAGAAAAAAAACAAATACCAAACAAATAAAATATCATTCAAATCAGCCAATACAAATCTCACGAAAATCACATCAACGAATCGACAAAGTTCGTAACAGTATTACTATGGTATCCTCCGAACGCAAATGACTTTCAGGCGAAGGGAAATTCAATAAAAACTCGTATGTACGCAATAAATATTATGAAATGTATGTAACTTTGGGAAATCATAAAATAATTCTGCATCGACATAGAGTAAGTTTGCAGATACGGCAATCATTTGTGACAAATTACATGTCATGTTCAAGCGACTCGCGTCTTGCAACGGCTACTCTAGAAGAAAAATTATTGAAGTGGTTTTTTCATTAATATATGATTAGTGACCGTAAATAAACACGTGTTACGGTTGCAGATCATATTTTAATCAGCAAACAACCTGACACTGATCTGAAAATTGCAAAAAACGTTCATTGGTAATAATATCTGCTTTAATTAAAATAGAATATAATATAAAAATAAATAATATAATAAGACTGTGAGCTTTATAATGCTATTTTAGAGGTTTCCGCTAAAATCTTTTTTTGCAAGTCGATTTTATGCGTTTTTAGGACCTTTTCTGTATAATAGACTCAACAAGAATCTAAACTTCTACAGTCTTAGTTATAGGAAATGTAGTTTTGTAATATCGGATTATTTAGCGATACTTAATTACACGGACACAGAAAAACTGCTAGAAGTCCTGGTTTGATTATGTTATTCCCTGGTATCTAATTGTACCTAGGTATTTTACTTAATTTAGTTTTAATGTTTATTGATTTTTGTACCACCTACATTATTCTTATAGTTGTTAATAGATTTCTTTTATTTTATAACATTTACTGTCCTACTTAATTTTGTGCTATGCAAAGTGATGGCCTGAAACACAGGTTTAAATAAACCTAGATCGGGCAGGTCGCTAGCAAACATTTGTGAATTCCACATTATTGTTTTTTGCAACTGTTAAATATATTTTTAGTTATAGTTTACTATTATGCACTATTTATACCATTGTTTTAGAAATAACACTACTGCACATAAATGTACATTTTTGTAATACTTTTATAAATAAATTATTCTTATTCTTATTTTAGATGGTGTAGAAAATGATCATGGCACGGAACGTTGTAAATCCGTCTTTTTGGTGGTTGACAGACAACTTCATTTGACATTTACTCTTTCCGTTTATTTCGATTTTTGTGAAAGTGTTTCTGCGATTTTTTCGCATATAATAAAAAATATTTTATGATAATGGCATCTGCTGGTCGTTGTGTCAATTGTGCAGTAAGATTTCAACGCAATGTGCGAATGTAATTAATAAGCCCTGAGAGGTTTTCGATGTGTGGCTAAAACCAAACTGTTTATAGATTAAGTTTTTTAGATATTTAAATAAATAAATAATAATAATTACTTTCAGAGACTGCTACAGACGTCTTATTTTTATAGTTTATTGTTAGATTCACGTTTTGATTTTCGAACTTCTCATCATTCCGGTTAGACATGGCTTAGCTAATATTACCACTGTAATCTAGAGATTATAAGTAAAGAATCTATATACGTTTCATTAATATCTGCTACAATTTATGTGGGTGGCCTGTTCTCCAAACAAAAAAAATTGTCTCCTTTAAAGGAGACAATTTTTTTTGTTTGGAGAACAGGCCACCCACATAAAATTGTAACAGACATACAGATATTAATGAAACGTATATAGATTTCTTCCTTAAAATTTCTAGATTACAGTGGTAATATTAGCTAAGCCATGTCTAACCGGAATGATGAGAAATTCGAAAATGAAAACGTGAATCTAACAATAAACAATAACAATAACACGTCAAATGTCAAATGAAGTTGTCAGTCAACCACCAAAAAGACGAATTTACAACGTTCCGTGCCATGATGATTTTCTATACCATCTAAAATATTTTAGCGGAAATCTCTAAAATAGCAATACAAAGCTCACAGTTTAACATTATTTCTTTTATATTATATTCTATTTTAATTAAAGCAGATATTATCACTAATGGATACCATACTTTTTTTTTGTAAACGGAAAAAAACGCTCCTATTTACGTAAGTATTTTCTGTCAAATGGTATTGACCACAACAGGAATGATTTGACTCGCAAACAAATATCATAATACAACTTATTTATTATGATTTTAAGATTCCGGTTTCGTTTCTATGTAATCTTTCGTTTATTATTAGAATAAAATGGTTACTTTTTTTTGGTGTAAGTAATATGAATATCCGCAACATCGAAGAGGGCCTAAAAAAAACTGTCTCCTTTTGCGGGCTACCCAAACATTTAATGCCATCGATTGACTTTTTCATGAAATAGTAATTAAATAGAATATACTCGTAACATAATGCAGAGCGGCCATTAATCGCCTGTTTTTTTTTAAGTCCCAAATAATACGGGGCCTACCTTGCCGTGAACCGGAAACACCCAATAACACTTGGCCCGACCTGGGAATCTACCCCAGGATATATTTCTAAAATATGTAAATTAAATGTTCTTCAAAGCATGTTCTCCTCTGTGACACATTTTAGTCTTTGTCAACTAACTTCAGGCGGGACCCAGGGGTCACAAAAGGTGAAAATGTTTATTTAGAAAGTCTGTCAATACTAATATATCGTTCAAAAACGATTTTGTTTGTGTTAAAATTGCTCTTTTGTTAACAAATATTTGATTTGTATAACGTGATAGAAAGATGGAAGCAGACCATCGTGAGAATGGAAGAAATGGGGGAGGCCTTTCCCCAGGAGTGGGACAACACTAAAAATAACTGATAGAAATTACTACACTAGTTCTACTAAACAGTTCTGTGGTAGACCTAATGTTCCCACTAGTCCTACGATACAAGGTGTTACAAATTGTAGAGCTAGCTGCAACAAAAACAATCGGGGCAGTCCTTGGGGACTGCCGATAGAAGTGAAAACAAACAGTACCTACACAGGCCCCGCCCCATTCGCAGCACTGGATATGCCCCGCGCATGCCTATGTGGTGCTACGTCGTAGCAGATCGCTTACGAGTGCTACGAATCGTGACCGCACGTTACGTCAAGTGAAGAGTGTTTTTCGTTCACCCAAAAAGTGCTCAACGCGCCTAAAGAAGTTTTCACTTCAAAAACCCATTTCTTGTACTAGTCGAGTCAATTAGACAAAAAGGTGGAACGAAGTTTGTAGTGGTGGAATTTTCATGGGACTTTCTTATTATGGTCCTAGAGGTGTGGAAAAGAAATTAAATGAGATGAATTTGTAGATCTTTCACAGTTATTACAAGTGGCATTGGCCCGAAAGTCTGACAACGAGTCTTACCAAAGGCTTTTATATGAACCCAGTACTAACTGGGTTGCACAGCGGTGTTGTGAGCAGCGGTGGCCCAGTGGTGGCGGCCCCGATTTACGAACAGTAAGTCGCGGGTTCGAACACAGGCAGGCGCATTACTTTGTGTAATTTATTTCATCACCGCTGCTCTCAAAACGGTGACGGAAAACATCGTGAGGAAACCGGCATGTCCTAGAACCAAAAAATTCAAAGATATGTGACATCTACCAATCCGCACTGGGCCCGCGTGGTGGATTATAGCTTATCCCTCTCATAGAGAGGAGGCCTGTGTCCCAGCAGTGGGAACATTAATAGGCTGATGATAATGATGATGATGATGAAAATAAGATTATTATATATACATAATTGGAAAAAGGCTAGGAAGATGATAAAGCAATTAAAAAAATCCACGTTCCGGAACATAAAATTAAAATCTTTTGTTAGAAAGAAAATAACTGGCCTAACTAGTTGTAATAATTACAAAACTTTCTCCCCAAATTGGAGGCGCCATCAAAGTTTTACAAAAGAGTATATTTTCTATAGAAAACAAAATGGCTAACCTAAATATTAATCACGCCAATTATTCTAAACATTGTAAATCACCAGTTTGACCGGGGATTTTGGACGTTTCCCGGTCATTGTGCGTATGATTGATGAGAGTAATTAGCAGCTTTCAATAGTAGTTGAACATAATGAGTCGCAGTTTTATTGACACACTACTTATGCTTCCTAGCTTTGTCCATTTTGTTAAGGCAGTTTCACCCTTAATTTATTTTGTAGACTAGTCATTTCCTATTATTTTATCAGTCTTAACAAGATCTATTATACCTATTACTAACTAGGTTGTGGGGGTCAGATAGGCAGTAGCTACATGTAAAATATTGGCATTTAGCGGCATTCGGTTAGTCTGCAAGCCAACCTCAACATTGTTGGGAAAAATATGATGACTTATTATTTTTACCAGCTCTTAATAACTTCATCACCGGAATGCGTGTGAGTGTGGAGCTGTCATCAACTGCCTAGCCTTTTCCCAATTATTTTGGGGTCGGCTTCCAGTCCCGGATGCAGCTGAGTACCAGTATTTTACATGAAGCGACTGCCTATCTGACCTCCACAACCCAGTTAGTACTGGGTAATACGATATCATTTTGGTAAGACTGGTTGTCAGACTTTTGGGGCCACTGGCTATCTGTAACGACTGTCAAAGATGGACAAATGACAGCCGGGGCCAACAGCTTAACGTGCTTTCCGAAGCACGGAGGAAACTCGGTATGTAAGGGTGGTCACCCATCCACAGACCAACCTAGGTAAGCACGGCTTAACCTAAAGATCGACCCGAGCGGCAGTTATTATTTAGCCACGAGCTCCTCTGAGTGTGGGGCTGTACCGCTAACTAATGTTCCAAATCCTATCCTGCCCCTGTGTCCCATGAAATAATAATAATAACAATAAATTTATTTATTTACTCATAACTAGGCATAATTGAACATGTCGGGTTTGTCAGGAATTTATTTCGCTAGGCTCGAGCTTATGTGGGCAGAAGACGGGTTTCGTGCTATGAAAACACACTAGATGCGATACACTATTTTATTTCACATTGCACGGTTCGGCATGGTAGTTTCCATGGAGAAGAACCGGCAAGAAACTCCATGGTTACTCTTTTCAAACAGATACACTGAGTCTAACAAATTACTTGACATTACACTTTGACACATTAACACTGGGCACAATGATTCGGGTACAGTTTCAAGACCTCTTAACTCCGCTGCGATCAGACATAGACAGTCCGCCTCGCCGCCAGGTGTTAACATCAGGCCTCTGTAAAAGTCGCCATGGTGGGGGTAGACTCGCAAGTCGGTCGCGTGTTGCCACTACTGGCGCGCTTTCGATCCATTCGCCCGTCCGTACTCATGACCTGATCCGACAAACACGTTAAAAAAACAGTTTTACAAAAAAGTACTATATCTATTATACAAACGTGTGGGTGAGCACTGCTCTCCTAGCTAGGTTATGAAAACCTGTGTTAAAGAGAAGCAGTCCGGCCCCTAAGGTCTAATGACGTAGGTTTCATAGTGCTTCCGATGTTACTGCTGCAATTTGAGTTTGACAAGTTTAAGCTACTAGGTACGTTTTATTAAACGTCAATATGAAATAATCTTAAGGTAACAAGTGTGTGTGTGTGTTTGCTTGTCCATGTTCACCACTTATGTTAAGATTCTTTCAGTCTCGTGATATAACTTGTTTTGCAGGTACGATTGCACAATCTTCTGAAAAAGAAAAAAAGAAATGCAGCCAAAGATCTCTGCGCTACCACAGACGACGCCGTGATGGTGAAGTTTTAGTTCTCGCACAGGCACCGGCGTGCATGTATGAACATGTACGAAGAAAAATTACTATGTAGCGATAGCAGCAGTTCTGTAATGTCGGCCTTACCCCATGGGAATAAGGCGTGAGTTATAGAATGTTAACGTAGATTCAAATTAGAGAATTTACTTACTACTACTACTTGTGGTGCAGCATTCAATATTTAGATACTGCGTTAACCGTGCCTCTAAAATCATCTAAACTCCAACATGAACCCTGTACGAGCTAGGCTGTGCATGCTACTAACTTGTCCTACTTTTAGTGATACGTTGGAATTATTAATTTTAGTAGCAATTAAACCTTCATACCAATGCATTCGGTTGTCTACTCAATCAACATAACATTCCTATACAATATCAACATAACATTTTCACTGTTGGGAGTTACGCCCCAACATTTGGGCCTTCGAGCCGGATACTATAAACCCAATTAACTTGACTAGATTCCTAGCGTCAAATACTTCAGCTAAGCTCACCTCTTATCAGGCAGCACCAATAACAGTTGAGTAACCGCGAACCCTGACAATACCCCTAAGCAATGAGCCTCAGATACAAGCTGGGAGAAATTGCTCAATGTTCCAATGCACAACTTTATCGACGGTACTATAACGTTGAGTGAAAATACACAGAGTTTTGTGGTTAGAGTGGGAAAATGTTTCGTATTGCTAAACATGTCTTCTTTTGCGAAGTTTGTCTGTTATCTGTTCGAATAAGTTTTTTTTTATATCAATACTAAATAATTGAATAATAAAACTTATTCGAATAGAATTTATACATAATGTACAGTGTTTCTTTAACTAGACCGTATGAGGAAAACCGAATCATGAAGATACACAGAAACTTTCTTGAGAAACATTATCTCCTTTTGATAAAAACTATTTTGGCATACAAATTTTTTTTCGTCAAGTGTGAGTTGTAGAAAAATAAGAAAAAATTGCGTTTTAGCTCTTTTTCATTTGAGGATTAATGCATTGGTTTTGCTTGATTTTAGTCATAGTATACATTGCTTTCAAATGAAATTATAAATGTAATAATGTTTAATGAAATGTTAATATATTTTTTTTAAATGAAATAAAATAATAAATAAAATGAACTAATGTTTCATAAAATGTTAAAAACTTTGTTTAATGTTAAAAATCTTGTTTAATGTAATAATATATTATGCAGTTAATGTACTAATAATGTTTACGTAAAACTAAATAATTATATTTTTTAAAGAGGTGAAATGTTAAACATGTTGTTACATGTGATGTTTATTGTAAATGTTAAAGGTAAGGTTTAGTGAATTAGTAATTAATTTAGTAAGAAATGTAATTGCAAAGGCAAATAAAGGCTAAATAAATAAATAAATTCATTGCTAACAAAACATTCCCCTAACACTTGTTCTCACAAAAGAAATCCATAACACACTGAGCTATTACTACTACGTATAGAGAAGACAGCGCGAACAGAATCTGTGCTCCGTTCAACTGCAGTTGGTCGGATGCAGTTCACTCAGTCGCTTGCTCGCCACAAAAAAAAAAGAATTTATTACCTTCTATACTTGTACAAGAAACACTTATTCTAAGTACTATGCAGCATTACAACTAGGGACAAGAGTGTTTACGATGAGCTCTGGCATCCAATGTAAGATATAACTTGTGTTTAGGGTGCCAGCGTTTTCGCCTATACTTTGAACATGGGCCACAGCATTATATATGCGGGGTTAGCCGCCACCGCGCGCCCCGCACTGCGCACAGATTTTGTTCACACTGTCTTCTCTATACGTAGTAGTAATAGCTCAATGCCATAACATCAAACCCACAAGTTACTGAAATCAAGTTCCAACCCGTTATGAACCAGTCTCGTCCTTAGTCTGACCCTTGTCCCGCGCGTGCTATCATCGTGACGTGTCACGTTGTGTCGTATCACGCTGTCACCGTGTCACGTCACTGAGCCGACGCTATAAGTTGCAAAATAAATGCCTCCTATTTTATGTGTCGTAGTGTAATCTATAGACAAAAACGGCCAAGTGCGAATCGGACTTGCGCACGAAGGATTCCAATAGACAAAACGGCAAAAAAATCACGTTTGTTGAATGGGAGCCCCCCTTAAATATTTATTTTATTCTGTTATTAGCAATGACGTATTATATATAGACACGTCATGAACCAACATCGCGGCGCTTAAAAACGGCGAAAATACTAGAACTACTTATAAGCGTGAAGAAAGAGAAAGAAAATATGACACCGAACGGCGGGATGCCTGTTGCGAGAGGGAGATAAATATACATCTTCAGTCACGTCACAGGATTTATTAAATTATAAACAAACGTAGCGCCGCGCGACAGGTTGGTGCGTAACTAAGCGCGATGTGGCCAATTGCCTTCATTTTATGTTGTCATTTTAGAGTGCGGACAACGTATCTATAGTTTATATATCATTGGTTATTAGTATTAGTTGTTATAGCGGCAACACAATTTCAACTGTCTAGCTATTACGGTTCATGAGATACAGCCTGGTGACAGACAGACGGACAGTAAATACATCACCTGTGAAAATTTCAACTGTCTAGCTATCACGGTTCATGAGATACAGCCTGGTGACAGACAGACAGACGGACAGTGGAGTCTTACTGATAAGGTCCCGTTTTTACCCTTTGGGTACGGAACCCTAAAAACAAAGAAAGAATCGTGTTGCGCCGAGTCCAAGTAATATGCAAGGTATGGACAGGAAGATCTTCACTACATAGTATAAAACAAAGTCGCTTTTCGCTTTCTACCTGTCCCTATGTATGCTTAGATCTTTAAAACTAAGCAACGGATTTTATAGCAGTTTTCAGCGGGTGATTGAACAGGAAGGTTTATATGTATAAATTACCCACATTAGTATCTACATTGCACCCGTGCGAAACCGGGGCGGGTCGCTAGTAAGTTCTAAATGATGTTTATTTTGCAAGTAGATTTTTACAAATACTTTTACACGTCATTTTTTAAAACTAGATGGGGCCGGTGTTTCGTACCTGACTACTCTGAGAAGAAACAGCCGAAACAAACTCAGAGGTCATAGTCTCTTTTGAAGTCCAAACATAATCTTGCTCAATTCACATGAGGACTATGCAGATTAGTGTCTGATATGGTCATGATACTATGAACTATGGACAATTTCCTATAGTACATAAAATAGCCTCTTTGTTCAGGAGGTATCGTGTTCTTATAGTTGGTGCCAGTTAAGATGAGAATAACGGTCATTGATCCACCTACATTTATTAAACTTCTTAACTTTGAAAACCAAAATTAAGCCTGTTCAAGTCTTGAATCGTCATCTATCGTGATCCTTAACATTTTTTTTTTAATGAAAAACGATACATGGTTTATTTGTTTTCGTTCGTCGTACGAAGAGATATTAGGGAAAAGGCAATGACACCAACTATAGTTACTGGGTTTTTGAGGTTAGATAGGTAGTCGCTCGATGTAATGTTCCAGTAAGGCTGAAAACCTCAACGTAGCTGCAAATGGGCTAGGCAGATGATGAAGATATTCGTACAGCATGACCTAGGCTTTATCTCCTCAATCTTCTTGATGATTGACTAATGTTTCGTTATTACGTAAGTCGTGAACTTATTTTGAACAATCGATCAAGAGAGTAAGTACAGTTTGAGATTGAAAATGTACTTATGTTATGAACAAAATAATCTTGCAACGTATTTTGAACAATCGATCAAGAGAGTACCTACAGTTTAAGATTGAAAATCTACACTAATATTATAAAGAGGAAAGATTTGTATTTTTGTGTGTGTGTGTGTTTGTAATGAATAAACTCAAAAACTACTGCGCCAATTTCAAAAAATCTTTTACCATTAGAAAGCTACATTCACACTGAGTAAAATAGGCTATTTTTATCCCCGTACTCTCATAGGAACAGGAACTAGGCGGGTGAAACCGCGTGACGTTCGCTAGTGTACTTATATTTTGAACAAAATCTTTCAACGTAGTAAAATAATTCCCATTATTCGTCTGAATGTAACTTATATTTAAAATCATGTTGTGAACTCCATAATACAATTTATTTGTGCCATCTTTTACTAGCATTTTTCAGTATTATGTTTAATGACGTACATTATAGACGTATGAGTCGGTACATAATAATATGTGGGAAAATAAAATAAAAGTGTAAGATTTTATTTCTAAAATAAATTGGTCCTACAAAAGAAAAACAAAATTTTATTTTATTTATATATTATCATGCATGTGTCGGATCAGGTCATGAGTACGGACGGGCAAATGTATCGAAAGCGCGCCAGTGGTGACATCACTCGACCTACTTACCAGTCTACCCCACCATGGCGGCTTCTACAGAGTCCTGATGTTAACAACACGCGGCGAGGCGGACATTCTATGTCTGATCGCAGCGGAGTTAAGAAGTCTTGAAACTGTACCCGAATCATTGTGCCCAGTGTTAATGTGTCAAAGTGTAATGTCAAGTAATGAAAAGAGTAACCATGGAGTTTCTTGCCGGTTCTTCTCCATGGAAACTACCACGCCGAACCGTGCAATGTGAAATAAAATAGTGTATCGCATCCAGTGTGTTTTCATTAGCACGAAACCCGTCTACAGCCCACATAAGCTCGAGCCTAGCGAAATAATATCCTGACCAACCCGACACATGTTTATCTTTGTTTGTAAATTAGTGTAATGTAAACAATTGTTTGTAGTAGGTCTGTCAACAATTGTTTACACTAATTTACAAACAAAGATAAAAATGCGTTTAAACTCTACAATTACATAAAGGTAAACACCACATGGACAAAAAATAAAACAATAATAAGTAATATCGTAAGCTACATAATTATTGTACACGTAAACTCAGTAGGTAAATAGCCAACATACAACTATGAATTGCTACTAAATTAATAATATTATGCTAAGTATTAAAAGCATCATTTCTTTGAAACATACATGGTACAAAAACTTTTACAACAAACCTATGAATCTTGAAGATACACAAAAACTTTCTAGAAAAATATTATTTCTTTTTTATAAAAACTATTTTGGCATACAATTTTTTTTGGTCAAGTGTGAGTTGTAGAAAAATAAGAAAATTTCTTGCGTTTCGGCTTTTTTTTCATTTGAGGATGAATGCATTGGTTTTGCTTGATTTTCGTCATAGTACTTATACCTTGTTAACAAAACATTCCCTTACCACTTTTTCTCACAAAAGCAATCCATAACACATTGAGCAATTACTACTACGTATAGAGAAGACAGCGCGAACAAAATCTGTGCTCCGTTCAACTGCAGTCGGCCGG
The DNA here is from genome assembly GCA_905147715.2 of Xestia xanthographa. Taxonomy (NCBI): domain Eukaryota; kingdom Metazoa; phylum Arthropoda; class Insecta; order Lepidoptera; family Noctuidae; genus Xestia; species Xestia xanthographa. The sequence goes on along the minus strand of LR990644.1, from coordinate 30,094,166 downwards.
CTGCAGTTCACTCAGTCGCAAAAATTTCAAAAATTTAAATTCAACAGTTCAAAAATTTAAATTTTTGCTTAAAATGCCAATATAAATCCTTTATCTATTAAACATTAATATTTGCACAAAACAAATGAACATGATAATCCTGAAAACAAATAAAGAATGAAACAAATGCCATTTAAATCCACCATTACAGAAAACAAATTACGATCCGCAGACGACCCATATTTCATTCATTTAATCCCGAATCGTTCAACAGTTCATTCATTTATTTGTTCAGTCAATTAATTCTCCATTCGTTCGCTGTCAGTGGGACTCACTTTAATTTGGTAATTCGTTGCTACTTATTCAATTTGAGTGTCGAAATTATAATTTTATTATGTACATAATTGTATTTTTGCGTAGTGATTGATTATTTTGTATTTTCGTAATGAATGTGCGATGAGATTCTCGGCAAACCTAGAGGTAGAAAGTTAGTATTAATATTATCGTAAAATAACGCCTGAGGCACACAACGATCTTCCGCGCGGTTAAGCAGTGAAGCGGCTCTGCCGTCGCGTTTTTTGCTCTAGGACATGCGAGTTTCTACACGATGTTTTCTTTGATTGGAGGGAGAGCAGTCTTTATGAAATTACACTAATTAAATTGCCTGTCTCAGTTTGAACCCACAGCGACATTATTATAGTATGATAGTTAAAAAAAAATACATGCGGGGCAGTCTTTGGGGACTGCCGATAGAAGTGAAAACTAAGTAACTTGTGAATTGTATCGTCGAGCTGTGTGAAATTTCTATTTTTTTCCCTCCACCTCTCCACCTCCCCCTCCCCCTCCTCACTCATGCCCTACCGCAGTCGTAGCACTGCCCTACGGGTTGCGCCCCACGCACGCCTAGTGGTGCTACGCCGTTGCGGATCAGCTACGAGTGCTACGAAAAGCGTTCGTGATGGTCACGCGAGTTGATGATTTTTGTTCACCCAAAAAGTGCTCAAGCACAGAAGTTTTCACTTTAAAAATTAAGTAACATCGTATTATTTCGCGTATTTTACTCAGCAAACCCTTTCATTTCATATACCCATATCATGGAAATACATAAAAAAATAACTATCCCGTGTCCAAAGATGACTCTTTGGGAGTCTGCAAAATTAGTTTTAAAATGACGTCACTTAGTTAATCATGCATTGTCATCCAAACTAAAGGTGTTTGCAAAATTTCAGATCAATCGGAAACCGGGAACTAGGTCAAATTTTACTTCTAAGATTTGTTTACATAGTTAGTTACAGGTGCAGCTAATAACACCGTGATATAGGGAACGTTACTACATATGCAACGCAAGTCCTTGGTAACATTTTGTCATCGACCCACAGTTTTCATAAAATAAGTTTGTAATCAACCTAACCCAGAACAAAGCACAGTTAATGCCCCCAAAAGTACTAGGACAGCATAAAAGCTTGGGAACTATGACAAAACGAACACAGTGGCTATAAGTAAGCCAACGCTCATTCCCTGGCGGCTGAAACTTTCACGAATCTTCAGGCTTTTACAATCCGATATATTACGCCCATTGCGAGTAACTATCCCTTTCTAACAAAGGAATTTAGACCTTGTTTTGCGGGCCAGAAGGTGGGGTTTGGGTTAAAGGGAAGGTGTAGTTGTAAAGGCGGTAGAGTTTAAAATTGGGTACAGTAAGTTTTGGTGCTTGCCCCTTTCAGTATTTTGCAGGTAATACTAGGGATGTAAGTTTGAAGAGATCAGCTGTTTGTAAGCTCTTTTCCATTTAATCGAGATGGCCGGTCGTTTCAAACATATTACATGTTAAGACAGATAGTCAACTCATTTGAAAATGTTCTTATTTTTTTTGTTGTGTGATTGGTTTGGATCTTTGGGATCGACTTCTAGTCTGTTATGTACCTATGAAGACTTGTGACGAATTTACACACATTTTTTATGCATGTGGCCAATACACTTTCAATGTATGGAGTTTACAAAATGTGACGAATTTACTTTGTGGCGAATGTACATTAACCCAACCGGATACAGTTAAATACCAGTATTTTACATGAAAGGACTGCTGACCTTATTTGAGGAGCTCGTGGCTAAATAATAGCCACTCGGGTCGATCTTAAGATTGAGCCGCGCTTGCCTAGGTTGGTCCGTGGATGGGTGACCGCCCATTAAATACCGAGTTTCCTCCGTGCCTCAGAAAGCCCGCTAGGCTGTTGATCCCGACTGTCATTTGTCTTTAACAGTCGTTACTGGTAGTCAGTGGCCCGATAGTCTGACACCAGTCTACGGTACTAAGGGGATGATTAATAAACATTTTTGGTGGTTATAATAAGCCTACTTGTCGCAATCAATGCGGTATTGGACTGTCAGGACCAAAAATGCTGCTGCGTCCACAAGTTTCTCAAGGAAGAGTTTTGGCCGATGAAGGGTGTATGTAGTCTACCCGGGGTTGCGGGACTGTTCGAAAGAGATACCGTGGCCCCGGAACACAAAAGGCGATGAAGGAACATGGATGGGTTTTAGTCAGTAAAAGTCTGACACTCCCTCCTGCTCCGCCCAGAGCGAGCGGGGGGAGTCATTTGATGATTTCTCATCCGAAAAAAAAACACGTGTAACACGATGCCGCCACTTCGTGTGTCATAGTTTAAGTATAGTGCTACTAACATAGTTTTTAAGTTGCTTACCCAACAAAAATTGTTATTAGTATGTATTTTTAGACTAAGGTATTTATTTGTTAAAAACAAAATGCATGCATATACACTCGCCATACAATTTGCGAGCTAAAGCTGTGCTCAGAGACAATATTAATGTGATAGGACATACATACGAATGCTTGCATGATAACAAGATCAATTGTAGGTGCGTAAAGTTGGAGTATGTTAGTATTTAGGTCTAAGTATAGATAGAAATTTTAATTGGAAAACGCATGTAACTGATGTCTGTAATAGACTGAGATCTGTATTAGGGAAGTTCTATCAATTGAAAAGTGTAGTGAATAAACATACATTATTGATTGTTTATTACGCATTCGCTGACTCATTAATTAGTTATGGACTTATTGTGTATGGACGTACTTTTAAAACATATTTACTAGAAATAAAAAATCTACAGACAAGACTGATCAAGTTCCTAGTTAGCAAACACGTTAAGTTAGAGTGTAACAAAGTAAAAACAATCTTGCCAGTAGATATGAAAGTTGAGTATTTGATAGGGTTAGAACACTATTATAGTGATACATTCAAAGTAAATGTTAAAAATAAGTTTAACACAAGGAGTGTGAGAGAGAAAAGACTAGTACAACCAACAATAACAAACTATTACGGTAAAAGAACGTCTAAATATTTGGTGCCAAAAGTATTCAATAAAATAGAATTATTAAGGAATAACTCTAACTTAAGCAAAGGTGTGTTAAAGGTAAAACTAAAGAATTTGTTTCTGGAGAACGCGGACACGTCGTCGGACTGATAGGCGGTGGGTTCTAGACTGGAGTGGCCAGCAGTGGTCACTCCGGTTTGGAATACATTGTCTGTTGTATGTTGGTGACGGTCTGTCGTTGTCGAAAAATAGATTCACGAGACAGATGTAGCAGTAAGTTTTATAATTATTATATATTCGATTTTAAGTTAAGTTTATAATTTTAAGTTATGCATGATAAACGAGCGCTTCTCGCCATCAAACTGTAAAGTTTGGCGAGTAAAAAACTGTAAAAAAATAACTTGTTTTTGTGTAAGAGATTTAATAAAATAATAATAATTATTATTAATGGTATATTTGTTACCTGAAATAAATGTTTTATTATTATTATTAATCGGTAGTATTCAATTTATCCTATACCCAGCTCGTAAAAGTATAATATATATAGGCTTTAAAAAGAAGATTAAATCCATCGTCAGACTATTCATCTTATAACTTGTACCACCCAAAAGAGATCAAGTTTACGTTCTGTTCCCACATTCGGAAACTTTGATGTGCACATATTCACAAAGTCTATAGGCCTACTTACACGTTATTTTACTATGTTTTACACTAGTTATTTTTCTTTAGGACCTGCATTACGACTTTTGAGGTGAAACTGATTTTACAGATGGAATTTAGATCTCGTTTATTACGTGGATTTCCTAGACCACTAACTATAAATGACATTACTACAGCCCATAACGTCCACTGCTGGACATAAGCCTCTCCCATGATGGGATGAATTTGCTGTAATCTCCACGCTTGGCAGGTGGATTGGAGATCGCAGTGATGAAAGACTAACAGAAAACGCTGCGGCCCATGCTGTCTACGGAGGCGCAAGGTGTTCTGCCTCAGACATTAGTCGCCTTATACGACACCCGTGAGTGTAATAGTTTGGTTCTATTCTACTCTGCCGGATACCACACGGCTTAAAACAGTAAACAGCCTGTAAACAGGCTTATTTATTTCAAAATTCATCGATTTCACCCCGGTTTACGATATACACGGTCATGTTAGAGCCTCAGAAAGTACTATTTACATACCAGACCATGAGGCGGCATTGTTGTGTTCCGGCTGAAGGGTATGGATGCCGGTGAAATTACATGCCAGTCGCATTTTAGCTTTGACTCCGAGTGACGGAAACATTGCAATGACATGGGGACATCACAGCAATATATATATACGGTTGTGGATAGGCGTATTTCGACTGAATGAAGGGAGAACTTTCTTTCGAACTTAAGGCGACTACAGAAGCTAAACCCGAGTTTTATAATGCAAAAAAGCATATGATTCTCTACAATAAACAAAACCAGAAAAATATAATGATATTTTTCAGGATATGTGTTAGTATGATAGTGTTTTGAAAATACAATACAACTAATTTTACTCGATAAAAATTTTTTACGAAATTATCTCTAAAAATTCTTTTAACGAATAAAAACCATACTTTAACACGTTCAGACCGGCACCTCATGAGTAGATACTTGGTAGCCTACGGCGCAAATCTTCATATGGCCACCGGTGGTACATCACCGCCCCATGAACCAAAAGTCTTTCCGGGCGGGGTGCGCCACCGGTGGACACGGACAGGATTACACAGGAATTATGCTTTCTCTCTTTTTCTAATAAGCTAGTAATCGTAATATAAAGTAACATAACACGACAGAACCACAAGCATGTACCAAAGCAAGTGGTAAAGTCCAAGCAGAGAAAGGGTCAAGTGTTGGCTTTGAATAATAGAACGGGTGTCAAATATATAAAATGGACCGACAAACGTACAGTTCATCATATGCTTTCGACCTGCAATAATCATACAGGAGCTCTAGTTCCAAAGGTCACATCGCTGGAGGCCAAACACTGACGTAGTGCCAAAACCAGACTCTGTTTTGGATTATAATTCATGGTATTATAATTCATTCCAATTCTCAATCATGATCTATGATAGATTCGAAACAGATTGTCACGACCATTTTATAACAACCAAGTCTGCGGGTATGGCTAGAAAAAATCGAAACACGTAAATACATTTTGCTCTGCTTGTGAAAAAACAATGTGTTTTGATTGTTTCAATACGATTCATACAATTTTCAATTTAAACCATCCATGATGGCATTTAACTTTTTTTTTTTTCAATTTTGATTTCATTTTCTTATTACTTTTTCTCAACGTAATTTATCATAAATTATTTGCATTTCGTACAATTTATATCGTGATTAGGTATGTCATTTTTTTCCTAATATTTTTTTTTTTTTAATTTTTGATTTTTTGCTTACTTTTCGAAATAATATCCACCTCCTGAGCCGGACTATGAAAATTTGACAATTTTACTAGGCGGGGACGGTAAATACAACACTTTCTCTCAAAGCGGCGCGAATTTCTTAGTATATTGAAAGTATAGTGTAACGTGGCCACCGGTGGTACAACTCGCCGTGTCAGCAAATACTGCGTGCTCCACCGGTGGTACACGCCGGTCTGAACGTGTTAATACCTACATGATTCTGATTTTTGGCAATTAATGAGTGTTTTATTTTTTAGTCCAATCAATAGATTTAATGTAAATGGCAAAAAACTACTCATTTCACACTATTCGGCCCGCAGTGACTGACGTAACAACCACTTTGTAGTGCAAGCTGATTAGAACTTTAATCTAACAGTATTTCAAACGAAGTTTGAAGCACCACAAATAGATTTGCTAATTTAGCTCCTGTCCGCCTTAAAGGAGGTTTTAAATTCCCCAGCAGACTATACTGCCCCCAATATTCCAGACCATAATCTATCTCTGTGCCAAATTTTTAATCTATCTCAGCCGATTTGGGGTGATTGAGTAACAAACATCCTTTTATTCAAACTTTCAGATTTATAATATTAGTAAGATTAGTACAGATATAGAATAGCATTAGGGAATAAATCTGTAAGCCATTACTGTAAACATTCAAAATCGCAATCATATCTCGGCGAACATGAATATATTAAACTTTCTAAAAATAGTGGTAAATAAAAGGTAGGAATTTTCAAAATATCAAGACTGGGAATACAATGCGAACTTTTTTTTAAAGAGAGGTTTTGCTACCTAGTAATCCATATTTCTTTACATTGGATACAAAAGAAAGCGGTGTCTGTTTCATCACCATTATCATTCAGCCAAAAGACGTCCTTTTTAGGGTTCCGTAGTCAACTAGGAACCCTTATAGTTTCGCCATGTCTGTCCGTTCGTCCGTCCGTCCGTCTGTCCGTCCTCGCTTAATCTCTGTGACCGTTAGCACTAGAAAGCTGAAATTTGGTACCAATATGTATATCAAATGACGCCAACAAAGTGGTAAAATAAAAATAGGAAAAAAAAGGTTTTATTAGGGTAGCCCCCCTATATGTAAAGTGGGAAGTGTTTTTTTTTTTAATTTCAACCCTAACGTGTGATATATTGTTGGAAAGGTATTTAAAAATGAATAGGGGTTTCCTAAAATCATTTTTTGATAACGTCAATAATTTCGGGAATAATGGCTCCAAAAGTAAAAAACAATGTGTCCCCCCCTCTAACTTTTGAACCATAAGTTTAGAAAATATGAAAAAAATCTGAAAAGTAGAACTTTATAAGGACTTTCTAGGAAAATCATTTTGAACTTGATGGAAACAAACAAGACAAAAAGTTGTACAAAATAATTTCTGGACTAAGTTTGTAGTATATATGCAAGCATTTTTACATAATGGATACCCACCTTTAAACTCATAAGTGGGAACACTTATTGTGACGGACGGGAAACTACGGAACCGTACACTGAGCGTGGCCCGACACGCTCTTGGCCGGTTTTTTTTGGACATAATGCCTCTTCCAAGCATCGTCACAATATTATGGGACCTGTGCGTCCCGGGTCCAGTGGGTTTCTTTGAACTGGTCAACTGTCTATTATAACCTAGCTATGTATTTACAGAAAAGGTCATCTATGGTGAATTTCAAATTGCCAATTAGCAAAATGATAGCGGGGCAGACTGCTCAGGGTGCAACAATTACGCAGAGTAAATTGGGAAATCGTTTTATTGCGATCATACCAGGATTTTTTCAAGGACCGGATTTTTTAAATCTAGGAAGAAAGGTTTTTGTAGAAACACGAGTTAATATTTATTCATATATTTATTTAACCCGTATGCTCCCGGCCGTGCCTCCAGAGGCACGGTGCATTGTTATTTTAATTGTGTCTGTAATTGCGGGTATTGAAGTGTTAAACTTCATGTACAAGAGTGGTACATAGGTGGACTTAATGCCACAAGGCATTCTCTACCAGTCAACCTTTGGATCAAATAGAATAGTACTGTGATAGAGTACAATAAAAATAAATAAGAAAAATACCATTTTGTAAGCATCAATTAAAAACACATAAATGGGTACCTATATACTAATACATATAATATTTATGCTAAAATAAACTAATATATATTAAAATACATACAAATAGTCCAATATACGAGAAATCTTATAATAATAGCTACGACATTATTAATGACTAGAAAGTAATTTAGTCTGACTTTAAATAGAACTTCCGAACTGCTTGCCATTAGGAGGCTTGACGTTAATGTTTCCGTCCATAGACCACACGTTCGTCACGCCGAACAGCTTGCGAGCTGTTGTAAAAGCAGTCTGCCGCTGACGAGTGAGGAACTCAGACACCACATAAGGAGATCCCTTCAGTTTGGTCTTGGTTTTCCAGATCAAGCCTCTTATTTCAGAGTCTGCGAACCGAAGCAGGACTGGTCTTGAGTGACCTTCTGAAACCGTGCCCAGCCTGTGGCATACTGTTATTGAAGAGGGTGCCAGATCAGTTATGCCAAGCTTGCTATGCAGAATGGACACCACACTTTCTGGGAGCTTCTCATCAGGCATCTCAGGCACACCGCCAAGCAGCAAGAACTTCTTCCTGTGACGCTTTCAATGACGTCGACACTCCTGCTCACCTCTGCAATCTGCAGCTGCAACGCACTGAGGACACTCCAGACATGCTCCTTGAAGGCAGCAAAATCCTTATGAAGCCCGCTCAAGTCCGCTCCCGGTGATGATGCCTTCAGGTGCTCCTCAAAATCAGCCATCCGTTGGTTGAGGGATGTTATTGCCAAGCGCTGAGTCTCCGCAATGTCAGCTATAGAGCTCATGATAGTGACTTTGTGTTCCAAGTGAAGTGTTGAGTGAGGGTAAAGTTCAAGTGACAGCTCAAGCCAGCAAGCAAGTAAATGCAATTAGCACTATTTAGGACATGTGTATGTTACTGCCCACACAATATGTGCTTAATGGTATGGATTTATGAAATATCCGGTATGATTCTTTAAATTTATTAATAAAAATACTATTAAAATCAAAATAAAATTTTGAGAATGTGTGTTTACTTTTATGCACCTACCCGCGAAAAAAAATAATAATATCAGGATGTGTAGTAATATCAGGATTTCTGGAACAAATTCATCGTCACTCGTGTAAGCTGGTATAATGACGATATTATAATGACCTTTTCGAAACAGATTTTCTTTCTTCCGTGTGGTTAGTGCCTAACCTGGTGTCCAGTGGCGGACTAACAGGACGGCGGAATGGGCGGCCCGCCCCGGGCCTCCGGTCTTGGGGGGCCCCCAAATGCCGTTCCCCTCATCAAATCCTAAACAAGACTTTAATAATGTGCTTAGTTCCTACATAATTTCATCAAGATCAAAACACTACAGCTATCTACATTTTTACGCGATACTAATATTATATTAACTTTCCTGAACGCGTCTAATACGCTGAGGGAATTCCCGTCTTTGCAGCGGGTACTTCCCCAGGAATCCCTGAATTAATGAAGTGCAAATAATTCACTCTTGTACGCCTACATTTACATTCTCTACATTATATTTACGTCGAAAAATAAACAATAAAAAGCTTGTAAAACTACTGTTTTTTTTTAAAGCTGGCGGGCCATTTTTTTTTTATTCGGGTGGGTAATCATCACATGACTCCTCCCACTCTGGGCGGAGCAGGAGGGAGTGTCAGACTTTTACTGACTAAAACCCATCCATGTTCCTTCATCGCCCTTTGTGTTCCGGGGCCACGGTATCTCTTTCGAACAGTTCCGCAACCCCTGCAGGGAGCTGGGGGGCCTCAGTCAGCTTTGCCGCCCCGGGCCTCTGACGGGCTTAGTCCGCCACTGCAGCTGGTGTCAGAGTTTTGATGCCGTCCATGGGCCCATGGGTCTTGGCTTTACATGCCGTCGAGAAATATCTCTCAGGCATGCTGGTTTCCTCACGATGTTTTCCTTCACCGAAGTAAGTGATGACTATACAATACGCACATGAATCAGAAAAATCTGAGGTGCGTGTCTTGAGTTCGAACTTGAGACCTATGACTTGACACTCTGACGGTTACAACACTAGACTACACAGTAACTCCGAAAATGGCATTTTGTAAAAAACGCGGTTAAAGTTAAATTGTTAAATCGTTTTGTTATAGACAAAACATTTCAGTAAGGTTTTTTAGTTAAAACCCAGTAACTGATTAGTTACTGTGGTCTAGGTTAGTTTTACACGTTACTGTGTTTTAACCATTTAAAGACAGGAACCCTAGTGTTATTACGACACAGTAACTGTACACATACTGGGTTAAAACTTAATAACAGCAGGCTTCGATTACCTGAATAACTAAGTAACCCAGTAACTAAGATACTATGATTAATTTAAGTTTAACTTAAGATACATTTTACGGAAATTTTACATAAAACCACAGTATTTGAAGAAACTGTGTTATGGCCAAGCAAAACAATTTATAAAAATTCATGAACACATAATTATATTACAGTACAGTAAATAGTAATTTACCTACTGTGTTCAAACCTAAACGTTCTAACGCGCTGTGTTGTTTATTAAAAATGTCTTTGATTTTTAGCGAAATACTGTGTTTTTATCTATCGTATCTCCGTAACGGTGGTAGATACAGACAAACCGAATAAATTTTCCCAGATAGCGTTCGGTCTCCTTATTACAATAACAAATACAAGCATAAACACAGATATTCACAGATTTTCCTGAAATAGCCTGATTAAAATTGTTAATTGTAAAACTACCTTTTAATGCCCGTTATAAAAGGTTCAAGAAAAAAATAATATAAAACAATGAAAGTCGGACACTTCTGTCCGTATTTAAGCGGGACTAAGTAAAATGGCACCTTTTCTACCGCTGAACAAAGACACTGTTTTAATTAAACTTAACTAAAAAAATAAATGTGGGTTGGATACTTACGTTTGTTTTGTGCTAAGGTCCCGTATGTTGTTTTAATTATTTATTTTTATACTTATGCATACTGAGTTTACAAGACGAATAATAGAGAATTAAGGAAGAGAAAAATAGGCATTGTAGAGCACAAAAAAAAAAAAAAAAATTATATGAAAAAATTAGATATTGGCAGGAGAATGGTGATATAAAGTGTTGTAAAATACCCAAAAGTTTCAATTTAATAAGTTGTGTGTGAGACAGTTTATACCGGCTAACATAAAAAATAAAACATAGTGTTTCTCTATTCTGTAATCGACGTGTTTTAGTCACATAGACATTTCTAGATTTCTAGTTAGTTTTTTAGACATTATTTTGTACCCTATCACTATGTTTTCCTATTTAACCCAAAGGTTGACTGGTAGAGACTCGACTAACCTACATGCTAGCAGTAAATTATAATTAACTAAATAATTTACACATCTGTCTTAATATACCCATATTGTTGTGTGTTTAATATCATGTTATTACCAGTTTAGCTATCTTTTATAAGCTTTCAAAGGCGAATTGCTAGCCTAATATAGTGTTTTTATTTTAGTGTGTTAATGTAGCTTAGGGTAAGTGCATTTTGTTAGTGTTTTGATGATTAATAAAGATATTTGAAAATGAAAAATGAAAATGACTGGTAGAGAATGCCTTGTGGCATTATGTCCGCCTATGTACCACTCTTGTACATGAAATTTAAATAAATAAATAAATAAATTTCTATAAAGATAAAGCATTATTTCATTTCTATTAATTCATCTGGTGATATTCATTACTCCTGCCCATATCGTATATTTTTAAGCATAAGTGTTTGTTAGCTTATGTGTAACCTGTGAATTGTATGGTACCATCAGTAATCAGATCGTTCTCACATATATGTATAATCTCAAAATTAATGATGTAACCAAGATTATGTAACAATATTTTGATTTTAAAAGAGTGTCCATGGAGTTTCTTGCCCGTTCTTCTCCATAGAGATCTACGCTAGGGAATGGGTAACTACAGTACTTTCTCAAGTTATTATGTCTTGTGACTGGGACTGTAGCTTTGATTTTCTTTTTTGTATTTTAGACATTCAAAAGTGCCGTAATGGTCTAATGAAATAAATGCTTTGAGTTTGAGTATCGCAACCGTATTTTATGCATCCACCACGCAGGTCCAGTACGGTTTGACGACAAAATAATATAATATCTTTGTAAAACCCATTGTTTCCTATAAATTCTTCAGATCAACTTCTTCTGATTGAAAAAACCTTTATACATATCTATTCGACGATTATACGCCGCTGATAATGTTTGTAACTTTAATCATTCAATATCGTTGAAGTTTGAAACCAATTTAGTTATTGTTAAAATTTATCTTAATTCAAGTCTTCAAAGTGTTTTCTACTCTTTAATAATTTGTTACGAACTGTAACAATTTGTAAGTTTTAAATTATATAACTGTATTGAAAGATATATTAACTGAATTATAGCTGTATAGTAATGATGTTATTTTATATAGACAAATAAATAAAATTTAAGTGTCTGTTTGTGATATCAAAATAACATGCAAATAAAAATAAAAGGGCATATTAAGGGTGTAAAACACCTCTTAACGAAGCCGAAAGGCACTTGTTTTCCCCGTCATTGCGATTATTTTTTGTTCTACTTACACCATACCTGGGAACCTTCTAGTTACGGAGATATTGGGGGTCATAGTTCTTTTTTAATACAAGTTTTTAATGTAAGATTTTTACTTTAAACACCTCCACAACACCAGTACTATTATTAAATCCATCCATCAGCACAATGTTTTGAGTGCGTTACATTGGGTTTTACCACAAAACATGATTTTACACCCCCAAAAAAAAGTCGTTTCCCAGCAATCATTTTTGCGTAAAGTTACTTAGTTTGATGTACAGAATGCTTGGTTGACGGTTCCGTGATGAGGTCTTTTACACCCTGTATAATAATATATGTCGGATCCGGTCATGAGTACGGACGGGTGAATGAATCGAAAGCGCGCCAGTGGTGACATCACGCGAGCTACTCCCCGCCATGGCGGCTTTTACAGAGTCCTGATGTTGACACCTCGCGGCGAGGCAGACTGTCTGGGTCTGACCGCAGCGGAGTGAAGACGTCTTGAAACTGTACACGATTCATTGTGCCTAGTGTTAATGTGTGAAAGTGTAGTGTCAAGTTATTTGTTAGACTCAGTGTATCTGTTTGAAAAGAGTAACCATGGAGTTTCTTGCCGGTTCTTCTCCATGGAATCTACCACGCCGAACCGTGCAATGTGAAATAAAATAGTGTATCGCATCCAGTGTGTTTTCATTAGCACGAAACCCGTCTTCTGCCCACAAAATGCTCGACCCTAGCGAAATAAAATCCTGACAAACCCCGACATCAGAATTGGGATAAAATCGTGCTAATGAAATCATGTCGCGGGGACAGTGTTAATAACAATCAGTGTCAACTGTGTAAAAACCGGAAAGTGCCGAAAAAGTTCGTGAGAAGAAAGAAGGTAGACCGATTAGTGTGCTAATAAACACCCACCCGCAATAACTTTAGTTTATCCGTAATCATGGTGCTTGCAACAGCGCCGAAATAAAACAGACTGTAAACAAGTGATATTTACCATGTGAAAAACAATGACAATCAGTGACGGCTACTTTTTGAAACGCAAAACAAAGACTTTGTATCGTTTAGACTTTGTATCGTTTACAAATTCTTAAAACCTAACCAGTGAATAGCAAGATAGTGTTGTGGTATGTCGTGAAACCAGTGTAAAGAATTGTTCAGTGCCAAATTCGTGTACGTTGTACGTCATTTACGTGAGTAGTAACAAACAAAAGAAAAATATGCGCACTGACGCTGATTACAAGATACGTTAGAAATTTTCATCGTAACTACCAATCAAGTGTCGCGCATGCGGCAAACAAGGACAAACAAGCGGATTTTCGGACGAAGACGACCGCTGTCAAGAAGCCGTTGCCTGTGCCGACTGCTACAGGCGTTGGGCGGCGACCGTAGGCCAGCAGCAGCTCACTGATGTGCTTCAAGTGTGGCACGCCGGGCCACATCGCCAGTCGCTGCGCAGCAGGCCAGCGCTGGTCCAGTGCTGCTGTACTGGTCGAGAAATGAGTCGACCTTTGCATCATCGAGCCGGAACATGAAAGTACTTTGGTGAGTCGTTTTCATTTTGTTATGACTCTGGAGCAGAGTGCCAATTCTGTTTAATCTGTCTAAGAGTGAGCATATTAAATCCTGTCGTTGCTATAACTGGTGTAGTTCAATGTTCGGTAAATGGTAATTCGAAGATTTTAGCCTGTGTTAGAAAGATCCCCGATCACAAAGTTCCTCGAGAATTAGATGTCATAGTTGATGACAGTGGTAGTGAGACCAAATCTGATTAAGAAAGGCTTGTACACTCATACTCGAAACTTTAGACCGCACCACATGAGTGACATGGCGATGGGTCAGGTAGACCGCACCTCATGAGTAACATGATGGCGATGGGTCTGTTATCTGTTGGACCACACCTCATGAGTAACATGATGGTGATGGGTCTGTTATGAGTTAGACCGCACCTCGTGAGTAACACGTGGTGATGGGTCTGTTGGACCGCACCTCATGAGTAACATGTGGCGATGGGTCGGTAGGAAATCGTTGGTGCGATTTCTGTCTGTGTTGGTGCACAGAGCGCTTATGACAGTTTTATGAGTTGAGTTTGCATTGCCTAAGAATTATGGTAAAAGTAACAGAATTGTTAGAATTCCTGTGTTGTAACTTTTTGATCGGACCTTTTCCAATGTTGATCGGACCTTTTGCAATGAGAGAGCAGGCATCGCGCAATATAGTTGAAAGTTCCAATTATGACAGACTGCGAAAAATAACTGACGTTGACATGCTCGTAGGTGACAATGACGAGACTAGCCATGACGAAAATGATAACGCTGACGAGACTAGTTAAATATCAAGTAGTCCACTTAACATTTTGAGTACCCAGCATAGTAAGAGTTTTCTTATCTCATTTTCTAAACTAAGCTAACTATGATGATTTTAATTGTTTTGATTTTAATGGATCCACTGTTTACAACTACAATGCTTTCGATGGACTGAAAGCATACCCGATGGACTGGGTATTGTTGTGGCCGCATCAGAGGCGCCGGAGCATGTAAGAGGTGCACGTTGACTGCTTTTTCTGTGCAGTATACTCTTTGCGAGGAGTAGCACTTACGCGGCTGAGATGGTTAGCTTCTGACGATGGGTTCACATTTTACGTTGTGACTTGCCGATGGACTGGCAATTGAGTGTAGAGTCACGTGTAGAGTCACGTGTAGAGTCACGTGTAGAGTCACGTGTAGAGTCACGTGTAGAGACACGTGTAGAGACGCGTGTAGAGACACGTGTAGAGACACGTGTAGAGACACGTATAGAGACATGCGTAGAGACACGCGTAGAGACACGCGTAGAGACACTCGTAGAGACACGCGCAGAGACACGCGCAGAGACACGCGCAGATACACGCGTAGAGACACGCGTAGAGACATGCGCAGAGACACGCGTAGAGACACGCGTAGTGACGCGTAGTGACGCGTAGTGACGCGTAGTGACGCGTAGTGACGCGTAGTGACGCGTAGTGACGCGTAGTGACGCGTAGTGACGTGTAGTGACGTGTAGTGACGCGTAGTGACGCGTAGTGACATGTAGAGTGACATGTAGAGTGACATGTAGAGTGACATGTAGAGTGACATGTAGAGTGACATGTAGAGTGACATGTAGAGTGACATGTAGAGTGACATGTAGAGTGACATGTAGAGTGACATGTAGAGTGACATGTAGAGTGACATGTAGAGTGACATGTAGAGTGACATGTAGAGTGACATGTAGAGTGACATGTAGAGTGACATGTAGAGTGACATGTAGAGTGACATGTAGAGTGACATGTAGAGTGACATGTAGAGTGACATGTAGAGTGACATGTAGAGTGACATGTAGAGTGACATGTAGAGTGACATGTAGAGTGACATGTAGAGTGACATGTAGAGTGACATGTAGAGTGACATGTAGAGTGACATGTAGAGTGACATGTAGAGTGACATGTAGAGTGACATGTAGAGTGACATGTAGAGTGACATGTAGAGTGACATGTAGAGTGACATGTAGAGTGACATGTAGAGTGACGTGTAGAGTGACGTGTAGTCTAATTTTCCGACGAGTTTATTATTCTGACATCAGATACACTTTGCAATTATTAAATTGTAATTGCCAGTGTGAATATGCTCACGACCGTGTACGTGCTATGCCAGATTGCTATGTTCCGTTGGAATTGAATGCTAATTTGGAAGTACCTGGAAGTGCCGATGACGGCAAAAGTAAGTAGATATAGCAGTGTTAACCTATCATGTGACAAATTGTCTGTGTGACAATCAGTCTGTGTGACAATCAGTCTGTGTGACAATCAGTCTGTGTGGCAATCAGTTTGTCTGTGTGACAATCAGTCTGTGTGACGAACCGTATGTGTGACAAAATGTTTGTGTTAACCCATTGATATTACTATCCCTCTATGAGATAATTAGATATGTCTGAATGACAACCATTTTGGGTGATGTTGATTAAAGAAAGAATAGGGCCAGAATGGCCGAGCTTGAGTGTACTACTTACCGTAATTTTGCTCTTTACAGATAGTTCCGATGACGAGACACACGAGGACGTGTGAAGGCGCAGGACGGCCGTGACGGCGCGTTCATATTATTTTACGTATTTTTTGTGTTTTATTTAATTTGTGTAGTCACTGGGTGATGCACATGGCAGATCCATTTAATGGATGTGAAAGCAATGCGATTGCTGGTCGGCTGGAGAGCCGTAGCGTTAGAGGTTTTACTCGAGGGTTTCTGTAAGCTTGGTAGTTTTTAATGCTGTAGAGTTCTAAAAGTTGATTCGAACGACTGTTACATGGCCCAAGGGTTGACCCATTTTCGATTATTCCAAATTAACCGTGTTTGATTTAATCAACCGCCTCGTTGGTATAGTGATGGCAAGCGTGACTGCTGAGCATGAGGTCCTGGGTTCGATTCCCAGGTCGGGCAAAGTGTTATTGAGTTTTTCCATCCGAAATTTCTCAGTAACGGCCACGGTGTCTGGATTTGCGCCGGTTGATGTCAATAGGCTCGCCCCTATTACATGGGACTTGGAGATAACTAGCGAACTGTAAGTGTACTATTAAGTACACCTCTGTTAAACCCTTTGGGGATTACAGATGTGATGTTATGAGTTTGGTCAGGAGTGACCGAGTGGAACAAATTTCTGTCGTGGACTTTTTGCTTGCAGGGTAAACATCACACGAGGACGTGTGCAAGCAGGATGGCCGTGTCGGATCCGGTCATGAGTACGGACGGGTGAATGAATCGAAAGCGCGCCAGTGGTGACATCACGCGAGCTACTCCCCACCATGGCGGCTTTTACAGAGTCCTGATGTTGACACCTCGCGGCGAGGCAGACTGTCTGGGTCTGACCGCAGCGGACTGAAGACGTCTTGAAACTGTACACGATTCATTGTGCCTAGTGTTAATGTGTGAAAGTGTAGTGTCAAGTTATTTGTTAGACTCAGTGTATCTGTTTGAAAAGAGTAACCATGGAGTTTCTTGCCGGTTCTTCTCCATGGAATCTACCACGCCGAACCGTGCAATGTGAAATAAAATAGTGTATCGCATCCAGTGTGTTTTCATTAGCACGAAACCCGTCTTCTGCCCACAAAATGCTCGACCCTAGCGAAATAAAATCCTGACAAACCCCGACATATATAATAATAGAGCAGCGGTGGCCCAGTGGTGGCGGTCCTGACTTACGAACAGTAAGTCGTGGGTTCGAACCCAGACAGGTGCATTACTTTGTGTCATTTATTTCATCACCACTGCTCTCAAAACAGTGAAGGAAAACATCGCGAGGAAACCGGCATGTCCTAGAACCAAAAATTCGAAGACATGTGACATCTACCAATCCGTACTGGGCCCGCGTGGTGGATTATTGCCCATTCCCTCTCATTGAGAGGAGGCCGTGTCCCAGAAGTGGGAACATTGTAAGCTGATGATGATGATGATGATGCAAATAATAGTATATACGGGACTTATAACAAAAACATTTTTTTTTTTTTCAATTTTTGTCTCGGTCTGATTGTTCCGGCTAATCTCCAAAACGGCTGGACAGATTTTGACGATATTTTCAGTGCTGATGTGCATTAAAAGCGTGAAGTTATTTAAATTTAGTCATTCATTTCAATAACCCAAAACTTTAACTTCACCAAGAGGAACGCACCAGAGATTATCAAACAGCCACACAATTACCTACCAGCTTTATCATCTGCCTAGCCTTTTCCTAAGTTTTTATTACGGTCGGCTTCCAGTCTAACCGGATGAAACTGAATATTAGTATTTTACATGGAGCGACTGCCTATCTGACCTCCACAACCCAGTTAGTACTGCGTAATACGATACGTCTTGGTAAGACTGGTTGTCAGACTTTTTGGACCACTGACTACTTGTAACGACTGACAAAGATCACAAATGACAGCCGGGACCAACTGCTTAACGTGCTTTCCGAGGCACGGAGGAAACTCGGTATGTAATGGGTGATCACCCATCCACAGACCAACCTAGGCAAGCACGGCTTAACCTAAAGATTGACCCGAGCGGCTGTTATTAGTTAGCCACGAGCTCCTCCAGCCTAATTACCTACCAGCTTATAGAAAACAAAAACGCATCCCCATTTTGACCTTTTCAATTACGTTAGATAAGCCATCAGTTTTCCGAACAAAGTTTATAATACGGCAAGTTAGTTACGGCAAGTTCCGATTGGCTGGCGACGGTGCAGCGGTGTTCAAGCCAATTATAAAGCGAGTTAAAAACCGAAATCAGGTTTGCT